>JASDQU011402806.1:0-13612 GCA_032191745.1 Picea mariana | reverse complement strand
GAGAGTTGGTGCTCTCTGCAAGTTGTAGCTTTCTATCAGAGGTTTTAGCCTCATATTTGAGTTGGAGCTCAAAGACTGTGATGTACATGAAAGTTGGAGCTTGATTGACATCCTAAGAAGAAGAGGTTTTCACCCTTTATGGGTTTCCTCGGGAAAATCAATGTCTCTGTGTATTCTGTGTGATTGATCATTGTATATCTATACATGTTAAGTTATCAACAACACATTAAATAATAATCTAGAAAGAATCAGAAAAAACAGGAAAAGTTTCAATCTTATATACATAACTTATTCACCCCCCACTCTCACTTATATTTCCAACAATTGGTATCACAACCGGTGCCTTTGATCAAAGGTAGATCCATAAGATTGAACATGATTAGTCATGATGGAATTTCAACTAATAGACCCCCTCTGTTTGATGGAACAAACTTTGCCTTCTGGAAAATAAGAATGAGAACACATTTAATGTCTTTGGGTGCTGATGTTTGGGATGTTGTTGAAACAAGATATGTGAAGCCTATAGTCTTGGCCTCAAAAGATGATAAGCTGGAGTTTAGCTTTAATGCAAAAGCAATGAATTCCATTCTTTGTGGACTTTCTGAAGCCGAGTTTGTCAAAGTCATGCACTATGATTCAATAAAAGTTATGTGGGACAAGATGAGAAGTAGTTATGAAGGTAATGAAAAGGTGAAAGATGCAAAACTTCAGACTCACAGACTGAAATTTGAGCAGTTAAAGATGGATGAAGATGAAACTATCAGTAAGTAATTCTTACATATAGAAGAACTTTTCAACACTATGAAAGGCCTAGGTGAAACGATAGATGAATATTTTCTAGTCCATAAAATATTAAGATCTCTTCCTGATAGATTTAAATCAAAGGTCTCTGCTATAGAGGAAATAACTGATCTCAAAATGTTGACACTAGATCAACTTCTTGGAACCCTAACTGCTTATGAAATGAGAATCACCAAAGGTAAATCCACTACAAGAGAGGCATCTTTTAAAGTAGAGAAAAACACAGACTCTGATATAGATGATATTGAAGCAAATTTTGTGAGAAGACTGAAGAAAGGATCAGGCAAATACAAAGGTAAACTGCCCTTCAAACGTTTCAAATATGGTAAGATAGGTAATTTTGCATCTAAGTGTCCTCACAAAAGAAAGGATCAGACATATGATGATTAAGAGAAGCACAAACACAAGAAGGTCTATAAAGATAATACTTTTAAGAAGAAAAGGTTTTGTGTAAACAATGATGATGATCCATCAGATGATGAAAACAATGACTCTTCTATTGAAGATAAAATAAATGATATCATGCTAATAGCTTGAGAATATCTAAACACTGAAGATACATAAAGTAAGTTTGTTGATTGTGAAGCAGTAGTAGATCTTGAAGGAGAACTTGTCAGTGCCATGGAAGAGATTGATAGACTCAGAGAAAAGAAAAGAAAAGAAAAACAATTACTGTTCAGGTATGAGAAAAAATGCAATGAACCATATGAAGAAATTACTCCGTTGAAGGTTAAGTTAGAAGAAACTAAGAAGACTGAATACATCCTCAAACAACAATTAAAGGAAGCCGAAACACAAGGTGAAAAATTGGAAGCTGAAGTAGTGTCTGTCAGAAAATATCTAGAGAAATTTCAGGCCTTATATCATCAAAATATAACAAGTATTAAAGCCTCAGAAGGATTAGCCTCCATTCTGAATCAAAAAAGAAATTCAAAGTTGAAAATTGGTTTGGGTTATGAAGAGGGATCAAGTAGTGGTCAGCTAAGCAACAAAGAATCCATCAAGTTTGTCAAATCTACAACCATTGACAACAACAAACTTGTAGAAACAAAGGAAGAGAATCAACTGCCAAGGAGGAGTGAAGAAAAAGATACCAGAACTGAATCAGTAGAACAAAGAAATAATACACCCTCTACTCAAGGAAATTCAGCATGGAAGAAATCAACCTGCTCAAAGAAGATAACCGTTTTCCATGTACAAAGATTTTTTCTATGGATATTGTTTTTATTTCTTTAACTTTGGCCACAAAGCTGTAAATTGTTCTTTAAGATTTAGACATGAGCAATAAAGACAACCAAGGAGTAAATATCTACCACAACAAAGAATGAGCCAACCAAGTAACAAACAACCACAGACTGCAAATCATGCGATGGCTAGGAAAAGGACACAAATTACACATAACAATTGTTATGATCCTTTATTCAATGAGCCAAAATGTTACACCTCCGATAATTATGGACATAAAGCTGCAGACTGTCACTTAAAAAAATATAAGCCAGATTCAAATCACAGAGCTGAAAACATCAAGGTTTGGAAGAAGAATGAAGATACCAAGGGTGGATTAGTGTTATCAGCTCAAAGACAAAAATACACTTGGTATATTGATAACAAATTCTCCAGTCATATGACAGGAGACAAAAGTAAGTTCCTATTACTCAAAGAAAATAAATCAGGGAGTGTGACCTTTGGAAATGATGCTCCAGGAAAGATCAGAGGTAAAGGTTTAGTAAGCTTAAGTAATGGAAGAAGCAAAGATCAATATTTATTATTTGTTGATGGTTTAAAGCATAATATTCTTAGTATAATTCAGATATGTGACAGAGGATGTGAAGTCACTTTCACTGCCAAGAATTGTAAAATAAAGACAACAAAAATAGAAGCGTTGATTGCAAAAGGGGTTAGAACTGAAAACAATGTATATGTTCTGAAGGAAGATAAGCATAAATGCCATTTAAGAAAACTTGATGAAATTTGTTTATGGCACAAAAGGCTTGAACACCTTAATTTTGATCATATTGTCAAACTGAATAATGAAGGCGCCGTGAAAGACCTTCCAAGAATATCTAATCCTAATAACTCTGTATGTGAATCCTGTCATATGGGGAAGCTGACTTGTGCTCAATTCAAATCGAAGAGTTTCACATCTTCAGAGAAACCACTTCAAATTGTTCATATGGATCTATGTGGACCATTGTGAAAGGAAGGAACTGGAGGATAATGTTACTTTATGCTATTCATTGATGACTTCTCTAGACTTATGTGGGTTGCCTTTTTGAGAGAAAAATCTGATGCGCTTGATAAGTTCAAAAAGTTTAAGGCGCTAGATGAGAATCAGACAGGAAGGAAGTTAAAGGAAATTCTCTCAGATAGGGGAGGAGAATTTCTGTCAAGATATTTCAAAGAATTCTATGACAGACATGGAATTAAAAGAGAATATACTATTCCAGGTACTCCTCAACAAAATGGAGTTGTAGAACACCAAAATAGATTAGTTCAACATATGGCAAGGGCTATGATGAGTGAAAGGGACATTTCACAAAACTTCTGGGTGGAGGTTGTTCACATAAAGGATACATATGCTTAAACAAAAGAATGCATAAATTAGTAGACTGCATTGATGTTCGAATTGATGAAGAAGCTCCTGTAAAAGATCAACATAGAATAAGAACTAAGCCAGATGGAAAATATGATGAGAATAATGAAGATAAAGAATAAAAAATATCAGAGTCACAAGAAGATGATGAATTAGGTGGAGAAGAGACACCCAAAGAAGAGGAGTTAGGACAACAATCAACATCAAATCCTTCCTCCAGAATTACTCAAAAGAACCATCCTGAAAGTTAGATAATTGGTGAGAAAGACAAAGGTGTACAAACCAAGAGAAGGATAATCAAAGACACCGAGCAATCACATATAGCTTTCATATCCATGGTGGAACCTAAGAACTTTAATGAAGCCAATAAAGACGTAAATTGGTTAGAATCAATGAATGAGGAACTGGACCAGATTGAAAAGAATGACTCTTGGGAACTCGTTCCTAGGCCAACAAATAAAAACATGATAGGATCCAAATGGGTCTACAAAAAAAAAGATGAATGAGCAAGGAAATATTGTAACAAATAAGGCTAGATTGGTCTGCAAAGGATATGCTCAAATAGAAGGAATGGATTTTGATGAAACATTTGTGCTCGTAGCAATATTAGAAGCTATTAGAATGTTTCTTGCCTATGTGTGTCATAAACAATTTAAATTATATCAAATGGATGTGAAGTCAACTTTTCTAAATGGAGATCTAAAATAAGAAGTCTATATGGAACAACCAGAGGGTTTCCAACTGTCAGATAACCCTGACTTTGTATGCAAACTGAAGAAAGCCTTATATGGGTTGAAACAAGCTCCTCATGCCTGGTATTACAGACTGGATAAGTATCTTCAAGACGAAGGGTTCAAGAGAGGAACGGTTGAGTACAATCTATATATCAAAACAGAGGGTAATGATTTTCTCATTGTGTTGGTCTATGTATATGACATCATCTTCAGAAGCAATAATGCTTCATTGGTACAATGATTTGCTTTTGCCATGCAGTCTGAATTTGAAATGTCTATGATAGGGGAACTATCATTTTTTCTTGGTCTGCAAATTACTCAGAGGCATGAAGGAATTTTTCTTTCTCAGGAGAAATATCTAAGAGAAATGTTGAAAAGGTTTCAAATGGAATATTCCACACCTATGAGCACACATATGGTCACTGGATGCAAGCTAAGCAAGGATGATGACTCACCTGATGTTGATCAAAGTTCATATAGGTCTATGATAGGTAGCCTATTGTACATCACAACATTCCATCCAGACATAATGCATGCTATTGGAATGGTAGGAAGGTATCATGCTGCACCTAAACAAAGTCATCTGTTAGTTGTCAAAAGAATATTCAGATACTTGACAGGAACAATGAACTATGGCCTATAGTATCCTAGGAATCAGAATTTTCAACTGTCAATCTATTCAAATGCTGATTGGGCTATCTGCGTGGATGAAAGGAAAAGCACGAGTGGAGGTGCATTCTTCTTAGGATATTCTCTTATAGCATGGTTGAGCAAGAAGCAAGGTTCCATTTCCTTATCGACTACAGAAGATGAGTACATTGCAGCTACCACTTGCTGTACCCAAGTATTATGGATGATTCAAAAACTTGCAGACTTGGAGGTAAAATATACTGCACCGATCTCAATTCATTGTGATAATACTAGTGCGATTAGTGTGTCAAAGAATCCTGTACTTCACTCCAAGACCAAGCATATACCCATCAAGTATCACTTCTTCAGGGAATAGGTAACCAACACTATTGTTTCCTTACATTATATTCCATCCAAAGATCAGATTGCTGATATCTTCACTAAACCGCTAGCAAAATCTCAATTTGAGTATCTACGCCAGAAGTTGGGCGTGACCCTGTTATCAAGTTAAAATAATCTATCTGATCAGGGGGAGAGTGATCCTAGTATATTTTATTAGGGGGATCACAGATTCACTCTCTGTTTTATTTGACATTAATGTCAAAGGGGGAGAAAAAGGTGTTGTCTGTATGCTACGGTTGGAGATCTAAGCAAAATAGTGCAACCTTTCAGGGTTGCCATCAATGCCAAAGGGGAATATTGTTGGCATGTTTACAGGAAGAATGTGCTTGTCATTGATGGCAAGAAAAGAAATGAACCAAACCTCGAGAGCACAGAAGAGGATAAATCTCATAAGAGATAGCGGTTTCCAGAAATGCAGATGAGGTCCAAGAGACAGACTCGTAGGAGGAGCAAAGTTTGAGACCAATGAACACTTAGAAAACCTTCTAAGTCAGGGAGATAAAAAGCTCAGGAGGAAGAGTGATAGTGGTCGTTGGATAAACGATTGAGAGGACCAAAAACTGTCAGATTGAATTAACGGAAGGATAGGATAAGCAGGGAAAAATGATTGATAAATCGATCATCCAAATTTTCATCAGCCGTCGGATTGATTTAAGTGGAAGGACATGATAAGCTAGAGTCGTTGATCTAATATCTTGATCAAAAAACAACATTTGTTTCAAGTCTAAATATGTGAGGAGGTTACGGTACAGAGAAATCACTTTGAGAGTTTCATTTTGAGATCTGAAATCCCCAAAGTCCGAAGAGCCAGAGAGCCAGAGAGCCAGAGTAAATGTCATCCATCAGATCATTTTAAAGTGGAAGGACAAGATAAGATATAAAAATAGCATCACAGAAAGATTGAGCCGTCAATATGAGAACATGATTGACGAACAACATTTAGTTCTAGTCTAAAAGTTGCGAGGAGGTTACTGTTCGGAGATTCTCACTTCAGAAGAATTGGCGACTTGAAAGTCGAAATACCCAAAGTCTCAAAGTGAATGAGGATCCACATTAGAAAGACTAAGTCAGCAAGGACACGTGGTGCAATCATACAATGACAAGTGTCAAGTTGATTCGACATTTCAGGTATGTGCAAATCAAAAATTTGAGTGACATGTGGCAACTACTAGGCTCATGACACATCATCAAGTGATGTAAGTAAGTGATGTCATTCCGAGACTTTTACTTCGGGAGATTTACCACCAACACTTGCCCAAAGTTTTGAAGTCTTGAAGTGGTTTGGGGTAGTCCATTTTTGAGGAGGAAAGATGGCATGAGATCCACAACTTCGGAAGTTTATGGATGGGGAGAATGTGAAAATCACCGAAGACAAATCTCGACCGTTGATCGTCAAGGGGAGTATGTGTCAGCTGATCTGAGATTTTGGAGAAATCTCACTTCAAGGATTTCCAGTTGAGACTTGAGAATTCCAAAGTCCAAGGACACCAAAGGATCATGACTGTTGATCTGAAAGGGACACACGTCAGTGGATTGTCATCTCCTGGAAAAAGCAAAGGAAGGTTGAAAGGTTGGAAAGTTGAGATTTTCGAACCCCAAATACCCAAAGGTATTGTGACCATTGATTCAAGAATACCATGCATCATTAGATCTTGGACTTCGGGTGAAATTATCCAGGAGCAAGCAGAGTTTGAGAATTGAGACTTCCGAAGCCCGAAAGGAGAAATAGATCTCGTCCGTTGGTTTGGAGGGCCACATCTCACTTGGTCTATGAGACTAAGGATCGTGCATGGACAGAGGAAAGATGACATGAAAAGGAAATAGATCAGATCCTTTGATTGAGGTAATCTGTCAAAGACCACGAGATCGACGATCACAGCTGATTGTGGGATCAAAAGTTTCTCGGAAGTTAATTTTCTGAGGGTAGGCCGCAATTGAAACCATGATATCGAAGAAGGGGTACGTGATAGTTGGAGGTAGATTGTGGGGATAAAAGCGGTTAATCCCAAACTATTGTTGGGCGCACCCGAAATCATTCGCTTACGCAAGGATGTATCTTGAGGTCACATGTGATAGGGGGCTAATGAGAAGAGATCTCATGTTCACAATCACGTAGTCATGTGAAGTTAAGTGCCCAAGGTCATATCGGAAAATAGGGAGCTAGTGCTTGCTAGACCAAGAACGCGAAGTGCCTTTTGAATAGGCGTATGGTCACCGCCAGAGGTCACATGAAGGAAGGGACTTAGAAGCCAAAGAAGCCAAAAAAAATGACTAGTTGTAACTTCCAGAGAAGACGAAGAATTTCAACTGACAAAGAAGTAAAAGATTCTCAGGATCACTGCCAGAGAAGACAAAGAACCTTGAATAATGACCATAGAAGATGAAGAGTTCGTATAATGATCAGACAGATGAATCGACGTGTGAAAGACATGCAAAATAAAGAAGAGACAATGTATCTCTCGGAGAGTGATGCATGTGGGTAGGATGAGATGCAATGCATAATATGAAGGGGAGATTCGTGGCACAGTAAAGAGGATGCAGAGGCAACACATAGCATAAAAGAAAGAAGAGAAGATGAATAGCAGGTGGTGTTGAGTGCAGGAGGAAAAAGAGCAGAGCATAGAAGCTGAATGATAAAGAAGCAAAACATAGTATAGAAGCTAAAGAAGGCATAGGAGACATGGAGCTGTAAAAGACCATATCAGAGACATATCAAGTAAGTAAAGTTTTGTAAGATTCATTCAGGGTGGTAGGGTGGTGCTGGGGAGGATTGCAGTCCTCTAAATTCTAGTTGGCGCTAGAAGATATTTTGGGAGTTGATGCTTCCATCTAGTGGGTGCTAGAGAAACTTGGGAGTTGGTGCTAGAGAAATCTGAGAGTTGGCGCTCTCTGCAAGTTGTAGCTTTCTATCAGAGGTTGTATCCTCATATTTGACTTGGAGCTCAAAGACTGTGATGTACATGAAAGTTGGAGCTTGATTGACATTCTAAGAAGAAGAGGTTTTTACCCCTTATGGGTTTCCTCAGGAAAATAAATGTCTCTGTGTGATTGATCATTGTATATCTATACATGTTAAGTTATCAACAAAACATTAAATAATAATCTAGAAATAATCAGAAAAAATAGGAAAAGTTTCAAGCTTATATACATAACTGATTCACCCCCCCCCCTCTTGGTTATATTTCCAACAGAATGATCAAGGGCTGAAGTAGATGAAGGTCCCTACTTTACAAGGTTTATTAAGTTTCCTTGAGCCTTCTATTTCCATTTTGGCTCAATTGATTTCTTAATATTTATATGTTTCAAAATCACTTATAAAAATATTATATATTTGGATGAGAAAGGTAGAGCAGTGAAACCCATCAAGAAAGGGTTACACTCCTTTTTTCCATGCTCCCAAGCTCTAGATTTCCTTGCTACACCTTGAATTTTTCCTTAGTTGATTTCCTTTTGGGTAGAGGGTGGAGGTACCTCCCTCTCCAACCTTGACATTACTTTGGATTGCATTTTCATCGCCTTTCAAACTAATCTCCCCTCTTTTATCCACTTCCCTGACTTAGTTTACTATTTATTATGGAAATTACATTATGCTTGCTGGACCATTTCATATCACACATTCCAAATGAGAGGTTTTTGAGTCTCACAAAATATTGAATGCTCAAGCCATAATTATGCATTGTGATTTATTTTTATGAATATGGGAATTTTTTTTTTTCACACCATGCTTCAGTCTTTGAAGATACAATAGCTTTAATTCCTTGAAAGAATTTACATCGATTCTAGAAAGTTTGTTGTACCTCATGATTCAACAAGTTCAAATCAATAGAAGTTGTCCTCTTCTGCACTTTGTTGTTCTTCTCAACTGCAATATTATTGACCTCCCACAAATTCTAATAAGGAAAATTAAAGACTTGTATAGTATACTTCCTCAATATAGACTCATCTTGATGGTCTTCCATGGCCTATCCAATGAAAGAATTCATATATCTATTTCCTAGTGAGACTAAAATTGTACACATTCAAAATATTGCCACCTATTGTCATCTTTCCTCTTCTCTTACTACATTGATGAAGCTACATCAATAAACCCTTGCATTTTATTGTCATCTTACTTCACTTGGATGTGTACGTGGAACTAGAAAAGGCGTGATTTTCATTATCATGAAGATGAGAACACCCATGCTCAACTACCACTACTCATTTCGATTTTTCCACATATGATTGTTAATCCTTTAATATTCTTAGATTTTCCTTCATTGTTGATGTAGCCTCAACACCATGGTGTGAAAGGTACATACAAAGCCTATGTATCTAAAACCAACAAAAAATATTCCAAATAAAACATCACAGGATTAAATCTGAATGCAACTCTTCTAGCTTCCTTACCAATTTATGTCTCCTTCCTCTATTGGAAGCCTAGGAGTTGTTGTCTCTTATCATGCTCCTCCATGTCTACAATATTCCATCCATTTTATTCTCATGGAGTGAGAGGGTATTTCAATGCCTACGGTTTCCACTACAACTTGTCATTTTAAATGGTGACAACGAAAATGGAGTGTTGTTTTCCAAGACAACAACTTCCTTTTCTTTCCACTTTGGGTAGAATGGTTTATATCCTTGGTTAATTAATGTAAGTGGTGATTTTTGCAAGGTTTGTTTACCTTTAGAAGGATCTTCCAAACTAGTGGTCTTCAAGACAACATAACACCATCTTCAAGGATTCCTCCTTGTAGTTTTAGGTCTTTGTAGGAGATTCTTCTCTACTTTCAATTGCTTCCAATAGTTTCTTTACCATTTCTTCTTCTACCCTTGCATCTCCTTGGAATGTTTTTTATCCTTTCACTATATATGCAACCATTCCTTCTTCTCCATTGTTCTTAGGTATCCACCTTCTCTTTAGTTTAGTTGTCCAGTTCATTGGATGACGTTTGAGGCATGACCTCCAACATTTGGCATCCTTAATTATGTTCAATTAATTTGTAATAGATATAATAAAACTTGCCACTTTCTAGGCTATTTGGTAATTTATTCTTGTTCAAGCTCTTCTTAAATTTTTTTATGGCTTCAGGAAGTGATCCTAGGATCCTTATTCTCGATGAAACTCTACCATTTTGGTTGAAGAATTGTTTCTTTTAGCATGAAGCAACATGATGGCCTCCCAATACAAAAAAGAAACATGGATTATAATAAAACACTCATCAAACTCATGGCCCATTTTCTTAAAATAGAAATAGATAAGAGGGGACTTTCCTTGTACATACCTCTTTGGTTTTCCCTTGTTCTTGCAATCTTTCTCACTTGGTCTTCCAACTGCTAGTGAAATATTAATTTTTGGAGTTATCTCTTTATTTCCCTTATTCTAGATTCAATATGATCTAGGTGGATATCGATGGCCACACACCTATTCCACAGGCTCGAAAAACAGTTTTCCATCTTAGCAGTTTTTCAGGTTCCAAACTTCTAGGGCCGTTTTGAGGCCCTAAACGATGTTTTTTGGGGATTTGGGGCCCAAGTGATTGCCAAAGGAACTTAGGCTAGTCGAAAATCGTTCTTCTCGGCTAGACCTTTCCAATGGTGTATCGAGCACCCCAAACAGTGTTGGTTGTGGAGCCTGGTTATCTTCCTGATTCAAAGGTCTTTTTTTTATAGCCGTGTTTATACCCCATGAAGTATTTACACCCCAGAAGTATGTACACTCTTCCACGCGGGGGAGTGTAGAGGGGGGTTACCCCCTCTGCAGGGTCCGGGGGAGTTATTTCCCTGACTGGGGGGTTCGGGGGCAAAGCCCCTGAAGGAAAAATTACGTTGTAAATGTATATTGTAATTGCATTTTAAATAAGGACCGTTCATTATAAGGTCGTAGATCTAACGATAGAAATTATGTTAGGGTTTTTTGTCCTAGAAGGCAACCCTCTGTTATGAGGGACATGGATTGCGGCTATGCATGATAGTGGATATTGTATTATGAGATAGGAGACTATGAGAGAAAGAAGATGAAGTTACAATGGGTTTTCTATAGGTTGTATCCCTTCATTTGCTGGATAATAATAAAGGAAGGACTTGACAATTTCTCTGATGGACGTAGCCCACACTTGGTGAACCACGTAAATCTGTGTCTCTATTGTATTGTGTATCTTCTATGTTTTGTTTTCACATTTGTTTTATTTTATTGCTCCATGGTCTTGTTTTTCTAACAACTGGTATCAGAGCGAAAATTAACTCGCAGGAAAAGAGGGTTCCTGGTTTGAGTGGGAGAAATGTTGGAAGATGGAAAGTTTAGGGTTGAAAAATTTAACGGCCAAAACTACCAGTTATGGAAGATGCAGATGGAAGATTATTTATATTAGAAGGATCTATTCCTACCATTGGGAGGAATAACGAAGAAACCGACAACTATAAAGGATGAAGAATGGGAGATTCTCGACAGAAAATCTCTAGGAACGATACGACTAAGCCTGGCAGCATCGGTGGCTTTCAATATTTCGAAAGAAAAGACAACGAAGGGTTTGATGGACACATTGGCTAATTGTATTAAAAAACCTCGGCATCCAATAAGGTATTTCTAATGAAGAGATTATTTAATATGAAGATGTCAGAAGATGGGTTTGTTGCAGATGATTTAAATGATTTTAATACAGTTACTAATCAACTAAGTTCTGTAAAAGTGGACTTTGATGATGAGGTCAGGGCTCTTCTAATCTTATGCTCATTGCCAAAAAGCTAGAATGGCTTGGTCATGGCTGTAAGTAACTTTGTCTCTGGTTCAAATACTTTAAAATTTGATGATGTTGTTGGTGTTATCCTTAGTGAGGAAATGTGACGAAAAAGCATAGGTGAGACATTAGGTAATGCGTTGAACATGGAGAACATGGGAATAAAAAATGATAGAGGAAAGGGCCCAGGGAACCGCGAGAATTGTAGGAAGGGAAGATCCAAATCCAGACTTGGAAATATAGAGTGCTAGAATTGTGGGAAGAAAGGACATCTGAAGAGAGACTACAGAGCTCCAAATAAACAAAGAGATGGACAACAAGAGAGAAATCATGAATCAAATGTAATAGGTGATGTGTTAAAAGATGCTTTGATTCTTTCTGTAGATAATATTTCTGAGTCTTGGGTAGTAGATTCAGGGGCTTCATTTCATGCCACACACCATAGGAAACATTTTCTAGATTATGTTCAAGGTGATTTTGGATAGGTTCATTTGGGTGATGATGCACCATGTAAAATTGTTGGAATGGGAAAGGTAAAAATAAAGAAACGCAATGGAAACCAATGGTTGTTGAAAGAGGTAAGACATGTTCCATATTTAAGGAAAAATATAATTTCAACAAGGCAGTTTGCAAGTGAAGGTTGTATATCCATATTTATAGATAAGACATGGAAGGTCATCAAAGGATCATGGGTGATAGAAAAAGGAGAGAAGGTAGGTACATTGTATTTATGTACTGGTAATACCGACTCTTCTATCTCTTTAGATTCTACAGGAGTGGATACAACATTATGGCATCATAGACTAGGATACATGAGTGAGAATGGAATGCAAATACTTCACAAAAGAAATTTATTTCCAGATCTTAAACAAATTTATTTGGACTTCTGTGAGCATTTTGTTTATGGAAAACATAACAGAGTCAGATTTCTCAGAGTCGGAAAAGAAAAGAAGAATGAAAGGTTAGAGCTTGTGCATATAGATGTATGGGGACCAGCTCAGGTATCATCTCTTCATGGATCTCATTATTATGTTACTTTTATTGATGATGCAACTAGAAAAACTTGGGTTTATTTCATTCGACAAAAATCTGATGTTTTTGATACTTTTAAGAAATGGAAAGCTTTGGTTGAGAATGAGACAGGAAAAAGTTTAAAGAACCTCAGATCAGATAATGGAGGTGAATATTGCAGCAAGGAGTTTGATGATTACTTTTTATACCTTGGGATTCGTAGAGAGAACACAGTTCCAAGAACACCACAAGAAAATGGTGTATCAGAAAGGATGAACATGACAATCATGGAGCGTGCAAGGAGTATGAGATTGCATGCTGGTTTGCCCTTACAGTTCTGGGCAGATGATGTAGATACTACTTTTTACTTAATAAATAGGGGACCTTCAATCTCTTTGGATGGTAGAATTCTAAAGCAGGAATGGATAGGAAAAAAGGTAAACTATTCTTTTTTGAAAACTTTCGGTTGTGAAGCATTTGTCCATATTGATAAAGAAAATAGAACAAATCTTGAGGAAAAATCCAAGAAGTGTACCTTTATTGGATACGGTGTTAATTATTTTGGTTATCACTTATGGGATTATGAAAATAACAAAATCATTAGGATTAGAGATGTCATATTCAATGAGAAGGTCATGTACAAAGCTCAGTTGTAGGGAAAGAAACATGAAAAAGAAAAACAAGAATACACAGTGCTTGATGAGATCACTGAAAAAGAAATTCCACAT
>JASDQU011402804.1:19976-38597 GCA_032191745.1 Picea mariana | reverse complement strand
GGGGATACAAGACGATATTAAAATAGGTGGACATAGAAATATTTTATTTATGGTCCACATTGAAATTATTTTTTATTATTAATATTTTTTCAAATGTGTCATGCCAACTCCATATTAATTACACATCTCCCTCATTGAAGTAGAAAGCACCTATAAATGAAATACATTTTTTTTTTACTTTGAATTGCTCTCTCTCTTTCTCTAGAGTTGATATAGAACTATTTTAATTAAAGTGGATATTGAAATATTTTTTTAAAATTTCATGTGTCAACTCAATGTTAAGCATGGAAGGAACATAGGGTAAAACCCACGTCTAGTTGCGTCGAGAGGTGCTCTACAACCGACTATGGGAGAGATGTTCATGTAACATAATGCATTAAAATAATAATAAAACATTATATATATATGAAATATTTTAATATATATTAATATATTTAATAATATTAATATTCTTTAATACTTTAATATTAATGTATTAAACCAACATAGATCCATATTAACCCTAGATCTATCAAGCCCCAAGAGGGATAAAATCTCTCGAGCTGAAAACCATTTTTAGAGTGAAAAGCTTGAGGAAAGTTTAAAGGTTTTCACCTCGAGAGATTTGATCCTTCTCAACACTTTATAGATCTGGGGTTAAGACGAACCTATGTTGATTCTAGATCAATTGGGATAACCCTTGGGGATATATATATATATATATATAGAGAGAGAGAGAGAGACAATATCAAAATAAGTGGACATAGAAATATTTTATTTATGACCCACGTTGAAATTATTTTTTTTCTTATTAATATTTTTTTTAATGCCACATGTCATCTCCATAATATTAAGCATTGAAGGAATACACACCTCTCTCATTCTGGGAAGTAGAAAGCACCTATTAGCGAAATCCATTTTTTTTACTTTCAATTACTCTATCTCTTTCTCTCTCTCTATATATATAGAGAGAGAGTTTATATAGAATTATTTTAATTAAGATGAAATATTTTATTTATGACGGACATTGAAATATTTTTTTAAATGCCACATGTCAACTCCATGCTGACCACGAAAGGAATTACACATCTCCCTCATACTGGGCTATAGAAAGAACATTTTGGTGCAATAAAGAGTCATGCATTATATTTTTTTTATGATTCCATCTCCCATCAATTTGTATCTATCCTATATTATTGAGATAGGTTTAAAATAATAAATTATGTACATGTGTTCATTGATTAAAACATCACCTCTGCCTTCAATTGTTGTGCACCACGCCAACTTATTGTGGTTTTCTAAGTTTCAACAACTTTGTAAATTTCATGTTTATTGTTTTTATCATATATGTCCTAAATGTTCAATAGAACTAATTTGAATGCACTTTTGAATAACTGTGTAGAAGATGATAATGAAACTATGGGATGAATTTGAATATCTAATCTCATTGACACTCCTGCAATTTCAAAGGTGTCAGTGTCTAGTCATGACACTTGGTTTTTCATGTCACACTTTCTACACTTAGTCTCTTATAATCGATTTAATTCCAAGTTGGAAATATCGTGGGGATATTTTGAAATATCACGCCTTTACTATAGTTTGGTGAAGTTTGGAGTCATTTTAGATCAATTTGAACAATGGGGTAGTACGAAACTATGAAACTAGTCCATGCACTAGCTATGAAACTATGAAACTATGTTACAGAACTAGCTATGAAACTATGATTAGCTTAACTCTGCAATTTTTTTACATACATAGTGTTTTAGGGGCCCATGACACACCACCTCTTCATGAAATCCATTAATCATTCATAGTTTCTGATGAAAAAAATACTTACATTCAAGCTCACCAAGCTCCTCTTCTTGTATACCAAAGGATATTACCCATGCTCCACCATGTCATGATCCATACACCTTGCCTTTTGAATAACAAACTCTGTGTTTGTAATGGATACATCAAAGTCCATCCACTAGATCCAATTTTCTTCTAGGTGTGCTTCTATGGCTACCCTCACCTCAAGAAAATTGGCCTAGAAAGTAAACATGCACTCTTCTAATAACACATTATTATGAAACACATTAATTCCTTGGAGCCTACGACACCTTGTTCTTGAAGAACCTCATAAAAAATGATCTCTAATGGGGTTCCTACAAGGGACAAATTGAAACCGAGACACCATTTTTTCCCATCATCACCGAAGTTTTTAACATGTGGGTGTATGGCAAGCCACAACTTTCTCTTCTTATCCTAGTCTTTGATTGATTGTCCAATGTTGTAAGTGACTCAGAGATTCATTGAATGTTCTCACATAGAAAATGTAAAATATAGCTTAAAGACTTAATCTACAAATCTCCAAAGATGATTCTTATCATATTCTATTAGTAACAGTTCCTTTGGTTAAAATTCCATCCAATAGTTCATCTAAAGGACTTTTGTTGTTCACTGAGTTGTTGAACAATCAATGCGAACGATAATTTTGGAGTGGTTACTAGGGGAGTGCACTTAGAAATTAGTTGGTAAAACTCAATGAGAACAATCATTTTAAAGAGTAATTACTAGGGCATCGCCCTTAGACATTGGTTGTATTATGGTATTTAAACACTTAGGAGTTAGTTAAGATCAACTTGGTTTAATGTGTCTTTAGGTAAAAGTGTGTTTCTTTAGTATGTATTTGTAGTTATGTAATCCGACAATCATGATATGTTCTAGACATAGAGTGATATGATGACTCATATTATCCTCGATATTAATGGCTATATTGATCCATGAATTAACACCTAATTGGTCTATTCTCTCTATTTAAAGAGCATGGAGGGTCAATTGTTGATGATCGATTGTGAGAAACTCTCTTGTAAAATATTTTTCTTTTGCATTAATATATTTCCTCAAGTGGTCATGTGGATTGGGGTTGTGGATTGTTTCCCTATAAGATGATTTTAACCATGTAAAAAAACTAATGTTATGATCCTTGATCTAGTTCTGTGAGCAATTGCTTAAGGTGTTTGTCCTACATGAGAATACATTGCTTTGTCAAACATGGTATCAAAGCCCATTTGAAGACTTGCTCCTATTGTAGATCAAGATCTTGACCCCCTGTTGCCACATTTCTGTTCATTTTCATGCTGAGCGGACTGTTCCATTGCGTCCAGAGCACTAATTTCAGTTGGAAACTCTTTGCATTTCACTCGAAAATGTTTTCATTTCACTAAAACAAGTTTCCATTTTCCCAAGATACAACCATTTTTCTTAGATCCAAAGGTATAAATTTGAATACACCCTTTTAATTTATTTTTTATAGAATTAATATTTTGGTTTTTTATTTTTATTTCTAGTTTTCTACTATTTTTGGTTTGCTATGCTCTTTGTTGTGCGCTCTGTGCGATTTCAACAAATCATAAATATAGCAGAAAGCGTTTTATTCTCTGTGTATGCTCTTTGCTCTACACTTTATGCGAGCTCAAAAAACCAGAAACAGAGAGAAAACTTACATTTTATGGGTAAGGTAATTGAGTTCTAACCCCGTTATTGTTGATATTCAAATTTTATTTTTTTGAAATTTCACTTGGTTTTTTTTTTCCTCAGAAAAAAGCATAATTTTATTTCATTGGAAAGAAAATTACATTCTGTAGATGCATAAAAAGTCATGCATTTTCTGGGATATTCCCAAAACCACAATGACACATATAGACCAAAAGGTTGCAACTTGTCAACGTGAAACATCATGAATACATATACCAAAAGAGGTGCCATGTTGATAGACAAAAACATGAGCCACAAAAATGCAACCCACCATCTTATATCATCCTAAGAACATATACAAAAAGTGTTTCCCATATGGACATAGAAAGAAGATATATAGAGATACTCCTGAAACAAACAAAATATCCCAAATATGGGGGAAACCTATATGTAGGAAAAATTGGATAGAGAGATTGATGTGGAAACCAGAAGAGGCAACTAGTGATGCAGAACTTCAATAAATGGAATGTAGTAGTATTCGAAGAAAAGTGCCATTGTTTTCCTCTGTAATCATCCACTAACCCTGCTCCATAAGCAATATGTCCTTTGAAAGTTGGTCTTCTATCATGTTCCTTTCCTTGAAAGCATGGTGAATTTCAAAATTATCAAAAGAGCCAACAATTCTTTGAATTTCCTCAAGGATGGGAAGAAAATTAATGTTATGACATTGGTGTTGATTTTGAACCCGTTTAACCACCAAATGAGAGTCACCAAAAACCTAAAGACAAGACATATTTTTTCTTTGGCGAAAAGGAGACGAAGTTTTAATGTCATCCACTCTACAAAATTGTTTGATACAGGGCCTAAACCCATTTTGATTTTGAAACTCACACTGTTTGAAAGATGAAAAATCGCCCTGCCCCTACAAATTTGTTGCATGTTTTGTGAAGCCCCGTCAAAAAATGATCCAGGTGGATATCGGTGGCCACCCACCTATTCCAATTGGCTCAAAATTGTTTTCTATCAATTTACTATTTTTAGCAGTTTTTTGGGTCCTAAACGACGCTTTTTCGCGACCGAGAACCTCAATCATAGACAAAGGCTCTAATTGAACCCCCCCAAATCAAGCTCCTCATCGATACCTTTTGAACAAGCTATATTGTGCCCCAAATAGAGATCATATGCCAAAGTTACGCCCCTGGGAAGTTGATACACCAAACTACCCAAAACGTGGTCCACAAAACTATTGGCTTTTCATCTTCCGGGGTTAGGATTTTGGATTTTCTTTATGTTAAAAAGGCCTTTGGAGACTCATTGAAATAATCATCTTCTTGCGAATGTGAGTAGCCTTCACATCTCTTCTCAGAGATAAGTTGCCACCATTCTAGCGAGTCTTTCACTCTGTATTTCTACAGTTTTGTACATTTTTCTCATTAATCAAAATTGTGTATTATTGTATCTATGTGTTTATGGTTATATCTATGATATATCTCTATCATATTATTGGATATATGATATATCTATGTACATTTCTTTATTATATCTCCGCTCTCATTTTGTGCCAAAAATAATCTGGATCAGTGGTATCAGAGCAGGCTGCTCTTGATAGTTTTTTTTTTTTCTTTAGTGCATGTCCCCAACGAGGTCTGAGTATAGAAATTTGGGTCTTGAGATTGTCTCTCTAGAGGAAAATCACTCTCGCACTCCCAAGAAACCATCCATGGCGGAAGAAAATAAAAACAACGGAGCAGAAGATTCTATTAATCAGTTGCTTGAGCAAACTCTCACATGATAGAGGGACGAAATGATGGAGAATTTTTCCCACATCCTTCAACGTCTTCCGATAAAAACAGGAAAGTATTCATCAAGCGGCCACTTTGGAAGCACCTCTCCTTTCAAGGTACAAGTTAATTTTGATATTCTCGTATTTGAAGGTCAGATAGATGCAGATTCCCTAGAAAAATGGTTAAATCTACTAGAAGGTTATTTCTCTATTCACAATTTTTCGACAGGGAAATGATCACCTTCGCACTCCTTAAGGCTCTCCTCCATGTCAAACATTGGAGGGAAACTTACTAGGAGAAAAGTTCCACGGAGGATTTTGGAATATATGGGGCCAAGCCCACTTGGGATTTTTTTGTGGATGCGGTTAAGGTACAATATTACCTTGTTGGTAATTATGACGATCGATACATGAGATGGACCACATTGTGGCAAGAGAGGGGTCAAACAGTGCCAGAGTTTACAAATAATTTCCATACCTTGCGCACCAAGCCGGGTATCAAAGACTCTGAGGGACATCTGGTTCTAAAATACCACGGGCTTCTGCATAGGTACATCCAAACCGAAATGGACTTCCTGGACATCTCATCACCGGGAGATGCCTATCGTTATGCTGTCAAAATCGAGTAGAAATTTAGGCACTAGAACAAACGGGAGTTCGGGTATGCAAATCTGCAACAACCAAAGTATGATAAATATGACCCTAACAAACAGCCTCCCGAAAACCCGTCCAAGCCACACGAAAATAAGGGTAACGGAAAGACGAAGAAGGGCACTGGAAAGTGGTGAAATTTCCACAAAATCCCCTGGAACAACATTGATGAATGTCGCTCAAAACAATCATTGGTGACTAAGATCAAAGAAAAGGAGTTGAACCTTGATTCTGAATCCGATTAAGAAAATAATGGAAGAAGACATATCATTGTCGAAGACCCCATTGCTACTTTCATGACCACAACAATTCAACCAAAAGAACCAATGGATATTGAAGAGGGGGAGCATATTTTTCATTCACATATGTGGGTGAAGGGGACCCCGTTGCATTTTATTGTTGATAGTGAAATCTAAAAGAACCTCATCTCAGCAGAGGTCATCAAGCAGTTGGGATTGTTGACAACACCACACCTGCAACCATACAACATCGAGTGGCTTCACCAGGGACGAGAACTCCATTTCATCCAACAACGTTGATTGTCATACAACATCCAACCCTTCAAGGATGAGGTATTATATGATGTTTCCTCGTTGGATGTTTGTGATGTTCTTTTGGGTGAACCATATATGTGGAAGCGCCATGCTATTTATGAGTCTCGACCCCATAGTGTCATTGTTACTCTGGGGAGTCATCTCTACAGGATACCAGAGGTAGTTCCAACTACTATCCCACCTAAACAGTGCCACAAGATAGTATCTCATACTACAAAATTTAGTTTCTTCGCAGTTTATTCAAAAGGTGAACATAAGGACACTACAACCACTGCAGCCTCAGTCCAAGCACCTTATATCCAACTGAATCATGTTGACAAGATTGAAGCAAAGCATAAATATTCCTTCTACATATATTCATCTCATCAGGTTTTCGACAACCTCCCACAAACTAAGCAGCGTAACTTCTCTAGCAAGGAAAGAAACTCGCCAAGGTACATATTCAACAAACACTTTCCCCTCTCCCTCGAGAACTGAACACAATGGAGACCATTGCTTCCTAAGGAGGGAGGGTTGATCCAGGTGGATATCGGTGACCACCCACCTATTCCAGCTGGCTCAAAACAGTTTTATGACAATTTACTATTTTTAGCAGTTTTTTGGGTCCTAAACTTCCAGGGCCATTTTAAGGGCCTAAACGATGTTTTTTCGCAATAGGGAACCTCAATTGTAGCCAAAGGTTTTGATTGATCCCCGAAAATGAAGCTCCTCATCAATACCTTTCCAATGAGCTATTGTGCGCCCAAAACAAATATTGTATGCCAAAGTTACGCCCCCAGGAAGTTGATACACCAAACTACCCAAAACGATGTCCAAAAAACTGTTGGATTTTCATCTTCTGAGGTTAGGGTTTTGGATTTTATTTATGTTAAAAAGGCCTTTGGATCCTCATTGTAATAATAGTCTTCTTGCGAATTTGAGTAGATGTCACATCTCTTCTAAGAGATAAGTTGCCACCATTCTAGCGAGTCTTTCACTCTATATTTCTATAGTTCTGTACATTTCGCTCATTAATAGAAATTGTGTATTATTGTATCTATGCGTTTATGGTTATATATCTATTGTATTATTGAATATCTGATATATCTTTGTACATTTATTTATTGTATCTCCGCTCTCATTTCGTGCCAAAAATAATCTGGATCAAAAAATGTCTAGGGCCTTTGGCAGTCCACTCTTTCAACCTGAACTTCTCTTTTTTTCTGGCCAACTTTTTCCTGGGGAAAATGAGCTAAAATGGCTAAGGATTGTGCAACAATAATTTCGACTGGAATGAATTTATTTTAGAATATCATAGATTTTCTTGCAAGATAGATACCCCAAAAGACAAGGGAAGGGAGAGCTCTAATATTGTTATTTGATGAAGTGGAGCACTAGGAATTCCACACCTCCTCCACCTGATTCCCATTCCAACAGAAGACTGTCCCCATCACCTACGAGATTTCCTGCCAAATAGCCTTAGAAAAATGGCAAAGTAAGAAGAAGTGAGCCTGAGATTCCTCCTTAAATTTACATAAAGAACACCATCCATGACCTTCAATCTTCCTTTTTTTCATAATATCCCATGTCAAAACCTTTTTAACCAACAAACACGATAGGAAAATATTTGATTTTGGTGGGAATTTTAACTTCCATACCCCTTTCCACCACCACTCTGACTCCCTAAGATGGAGATCTAGGTTTAGATGCACATAACCAGATTTTGGTGTATAGATTCCAAAAGGATCTGAAGCCCAGAAGGATACCACTAGTCTTACATGAGATAATTTTAAGGCTTTGGTGTAATTTCCCCATTGAATTTCATCACCATCTTCCAGACCCAGTTGGGGGAGGGATTTATATTCCTGTGACCAGAGAGTGGTAAATTCTGGATCCCTGACTTGACTTAAAAAGAAATACCCCTTATCATGCAAACTCTGAATTAAGTTTTATGATAGTATATGAGATCCCCTACAACCTGACCATGGGTCCCTACCAATTCACACATGATTTCCTTTACCGATTCTCCAAGCCAAACTCTCTCATATAAAATCAAAAGATGAAACCAATGTTTTCCACATAATAGAGGCCGAGGGAAATATCTTTAGTGGGTTTCTAATCCAATCATGAATAGATGCAGGTATAATATATTTTTGTATCACCACCCGAGTCCATAAATTTTCCATTCTGATGAGCCTCCAAGATGACTCTGCAGCCATAGCTTTTGTAGAAAGGAAAATATTCTTCAAACCCCACCCTCCTAAATATTTTGGGAGGGCCAACGATGACCATTTTACCCAAGGGATAACAAGTTTGTCTTGGGCCCCCTCCCACAAGAATTTCGAACACAACTTTCTTATCTTTTCCATAAAACCTTTGGGGATCCATGCTAAGGACATCCAATAGACAAGTATAACCTCTAGAAACAATTTAACCAAAACCAGTCTTCCTTCTTGAGAGATCTATTTAAAGCTCCAAAAATTTAGTCTTTTCTCCATCTTAGCTAACAACCACATCCAATCCACCTTCTTATAGCTATTTGGTTTAATATGAAATCCCAGATATTTCAAACCAACATCCAACTGCTTAATCTCAAACGAGAAGAAATTTTTATACTCCTCTATCTCTTCTTCAACCATATTCTGGGTAATTATCATGGACTTCCCCCCATTGATCACTGTACTTGTAGCTAGGCTTAAAAGATCCAAAATGTCATGAATATTTCCTACATCCCTTCTTGAGCCATTACAAAAAATAATAACATCGTCAACAAATAATAGGTGAGTGAATCTAAAGGTGGGATATATAGAAATACCTTCAAATTGCCTATTTGATTTCGTTGATTCTAGGGCTCTACTTAGGCCTTTTGCCACTAAAAGAAACAAAAGGGGTGAAAGTGGGAAACCCTGGAGAAGTCCATGCTCCTCTCTGAAGAAAGGGGAGGCAGAGCCATTTATTAGCACCACAAAAGAGGCAGAATAAATACAACACATCCCCATCTAATAATTTGTTTTTCAAAACCGAGATGGGTTAAAATAATACAAATATATAGCCAATTAACCTAGTCATATGCCTTTGACAAATCGATTTTTAGGTTTGCCCCTTTTAACTTCTTTTTTTTGATAGAGTGGATTCCTTCCTGAGCCAATCCAATGGCTTCATGAATTTTTCACCCCTCCAAGAAACCAAATTGTTCTTTAGATATTGAGGTCGAAGCAACCTTTTTTAATCTTCGAGCTATCACCTTTGCCACTATCTTATAGATACAGTTGCACAATGAGATAGGTATTAAATTATCCAAACTCTATAGAGAGTCGGACTTTGGAATGAGTGCAATGAAAGTTGAGTTTAATGGATCATGCATATGGCCTTTCCTACAAACTTCTTCTATCACTTCTAGAAAATCCTTCCCAATTGTATCGAAAAAATACAAATAGAATTCAATAGTCCATCCATCTAGCCATGGACTTTTATTTATCTAGAAACTATGTAGGACCACTTTTAACTCATCCTTTGAAACTTCTTCCATAAGTTTCCTATTTTCATCCTCCTCTACAAATCTGGGGAAGAGGAGGGCAAGACATAAAATCTCTGCCATATTGATACGATTTGAGTCTTTGAAAAGATTATGAAAATGAATCTTTCCCAACTAGGCTAGGTACTTGAAAGAGGATACCTCTCTTCCTGAGGATTTTGAGATTTTCCAAATGGTATTTATGATCTTCCGGCCGTTTGCAAAATATTGGAATAATTTTGTGTTTTCATCCCATTGTTGAGCCACGTATCTCTACATTTTTTCCACCGCATCTCCTCCTGGTCCTTTAAAAGTTGTCTTTATTTCCTTTCTATAACCATGAGGACCTATTTCGAATCTGGAGTTGCAAAAGCCCTCACCCTCAGAGTCATAAAATTCTTGAAGTGCCTCCTCAATTTATTTGATATCTCTATCATCTCTGGCTCTTTTATCCTTTTCCCATATGATCACCTTCTATTTGACCCTCTTTATGTTAGAAGCAAAATGAACTCCTGCAACTACTTCCCCAGCCTCCTACCATTCCTCCTAGCCCTCCTTGAACAAATTATGAAAATTCTCCTCCAAATCCCAGGAAGGATTATATTTGAAAGGGCATGGAGGTTTAATAGGACCTCCTACTATTTGAAGAAAAATGGGGCAGTGGTCAAAATCTCCACTAGTTCCAATCCACTATTGAATATGTAAAGGTCGGTTTCAAAGAGGGTCTGTAACCATAAAATGATATATTCTCTTTGTTATTCAATATTCCTCATGTTGCTGATAATTTGATTGGGGCTAGATCCGACAATCCAGCTTCTGAAAAAAGGTGACAAAAGAAATCAGAAAGAGGGCCAGCTCACGCCCTAGGCCCCCAAACCTTAGTTGCCCCAAGAAAGAAGTTGAGATCACCTCCTATGATCAGATTATCATTTTTGAAGAAATACTTTTTGGATAGATCCTCCTAGAAGGGGACCCTATCTTGGAAAGTTCCATATATATTTAGGATTGAGAAAATTCTACCCAAATCTGCACATAAAAAATATGCACCTATGCAAGACTCTACACCCCAGGAGCTAAGTATATTAATATTTACTCTAATTCAACCAATAACCACTCCTCCCTATGTTCCTTTTGCATATAGACCAACAAAAACCCAGTGGGGAGGAAATGAATCCAACATATTGGAAACAACTTCGCAATCCCCCATCGTTTCCTAAAGTAAAAGAATGTTTGGTTCGTGTGAAGACACGAACCTTTTTAAGGAAGTTTTTTTAAGAGGGAATGCCACACATCGATAGTTTAGATAAATCAACTTCATGGTGGAACCCCCAACTGGAGTTTCCTTGCTCTAAGTGCCCCACATATAGATTGTTGTTTTCCCGCCGCTACATCCACCATAGCTCTGTTATGTTCTTTAGAAAGAGAATACCTCCTCCCGCTACCTTTGAATTCTGAAGAACACCAAGGGGACGAATCCAATCCAATTTTTTGCAGTCCCGAAGTCCCCGAAACCTATTTTTCCTGAGGTTATACACAATTTCCTTCTCCTATGAATCCAAAGAGGACTCCAAGTCTTCATTCAAGGGAGGAAATGATGAAGATTCGAGGGATGACACCTTATCCATACTAGAAAGAGGGGGAGGTGAAGAGCGATCCTCGTATATCACAAATATCTTAAGATGAGATTAAAGTTGGAATCCTATAGGACGGGGGAAATGGAAGGGGAAGAGACTCGGGGTAAGGTAAAGGGGAGGGAGAGGATGACAAAAATAAAATTCCATTCTAGTCCTTTCCTAGAAAAGAAAGAGAGTTAATCAAAATATTAATGGACCGAGGGGACAAAAAAGACATACCCTTAAGGGAGAGACCTCGACCAATATGCACCCCTTTGACAATGGGGAGATGTGAAGGACTAGGCTCTCCTTTAGCTAGCACCTCCATCACCATTGATGAGTCATACTAAACTTCCAATGTTGAATTGGTGCCCCCAAAAAAAGGTCTCTTTCAAGGCATAATGATCTCCTCTCTTATCCTTGGAATAAAGATAGACTTTTACCCAGGAGGTCCTAGAGATTCTTCTCCATGTAGGACATCAATGGAGGTTGTTTATGCTTTCTAGGTTTGAAAGGCAATGAGCATTGGCTCACCACACGCCCTTTCTTGTGGCACCTTCTGGATCTAAAAGACACACCGTTGTTTGAAATATTTTCCTTCTACAACCCACTCAATGTCTTCTGCCAACCCTTCTCGCAAGTTTATTTGCACCAGTATGCGAGCCATCAAATATTCGTTTGTGGCCAGGAAATACGTGTCGACATCTAGAAAGGTTCTGAGGGTATTCCCAATGAGCTTGAAAATCTCCTTCGACGAAAACTACAAAGGAAGGAAAAGGATACGTACCCAAATGGGTACAACATACAGTCGTTCTTGTCTGGCATCAAAAAGAGGAGTCCAAAGCTTGAAGAAAACTGGGGTTGATTCTACACTCCAAGGGGATCTAAGGGCCCAAAGGGCATCTTTTTCTTTCAGAAATTTGAAAACAAACCAACCCCTTGCCAAAAATTTTACCGTCGGCACATAGCCCAAAACACTTTCCCAAGAAGAGGTTGCCCATTCCTTTAGGGTTTTTTCATTGAACCTCCTGCCCCTCAAGTTACCCACCATCACCGTAGTGGTTAGAACCACAACTTGGGCCATAGAAACAACCTCTCCCAAAGTTAGTCGAGTATGTCCCCTTTTTGAGTTTAAAGTCTTGATTTTCCTCTTGCACAAGCTTACTGGAGCACTGAGGGAACCCATTTTATTCACAACCCCAGGAGAAGGGAAATTCCTAGAAGAATTGAGAAAAACCCTCAGCTCAATCTCAGTGGAAGGTGAAACAGAGGGTTGAGTATGCACCGGTAGTGAGTTCGAGAATTCTTCTATCATAAAAGGATCTGAAAAACCCCATAATGAGTTACATAAAACCTATGGAATATTCAAAGAAGGGAGCCCTGCAAGGGGAATTTCCTCATAAAAAAAAAGAGTATGATACTCCACCTTGCTGCAGAAACCCTAGATCTCTCTAGTTCTGCTGCCCCAGGGTCTAGACCTCTTCTGTCAGTGATGATTCTTCCCATGAGGAGAGTGGGTAGGTATGGAAAGGTCCCAACACCACCTGCGATGTCTCCAATAACTAATTCGGACTTAAAAAACCACCCCTCTTCACAGAAGAGGAAAAATGCGGAGATATCCCAACGGAAAAGGAGGAAACCGACAACTGCCCCAGTGAGGATTAGGCTCATACTTGTAAGGATTACCATGTGATGCTCGTACTTCACCCAAATTATTCAAAACGATCCGACGTGGTACAAGTATACACTATGTGAATATATGTGTTGGGATCGAACACAGTGAGACACTTTTTGATTATCGGTCATTGATGTATACCATTAACAAACGTGAGACGACCCACCGATGATGATAATGGGCGTCAAGGTACCATGGTACAATCTAACAAGTGTGAATAAATGAACTGGTGTCGAACACCTTATAGAATCTATCGATTAGGGGACATTGATGTATTCCCATTGTCAATAGCGAGGGAACCTGCCACTGATGACTGCAAGCCCCAAGGTACCACAAATAACTCTAGATCCATGTCCCAGAGAAATATGCGTTGAAGTCGATAGAAAGAGATCCATTTGAAGGAAGGAATTAAGGCATCCTCCATCATCCATCATGAAGGGTAGAAAGAGGCCAAAGATTTGGAAGGATCCGGATGAATAGATTGTAAGGACCACACCGAGGTATGACTCTGGCATGCATTAGATGGAATATTGCATGACATGGACTCTCTGAATAGTATCCAATGATAAAGACTACTGACAAAGACAAGGAATCCACCAATGGGGTCAAATGGAAACCAAGGTACCAAACAAATCTCTCTGTGTGATGATTTTTGTTGACGTCGAACACAAGGGAATATGCTTAGTTAGAGACCAATGATGGTTTGTCATTTGTTGAGTGAAAGGTCACCTATAAATGATGGAAATAGGCCTAGGGTGCAGTTATAGTTCATACTCTCAGAGTAATGTGTCATAGTCAATAAGAGTAGACTCTCCAACAATAAGTCAATGGGGACCTTCTATACTAGCACGAGTGAGATACAAAGATACTTGTGATGATGAGATGTACTTTACTAACACGGGAATACTGACTTGAACGGTCAAATACTTTATGCAGAATTGTCGAATCAAACTGAAACTTCCCTTAAACAAAAGCACGACACATTATGTGACTTAGGAAACATGGATTATAAACTGGGATACATTTTTTATACATGAGGCATGATCAAACTCTACATATGGCTGGAAGAATAACCAACTGGAGGAGATCATACTAAAAAATGAGAAAATGTTTTCTAAAGCCATACTAAACGCAATTAATATGCAATGCAATTAAAAATCATCAAAATTTTGGAAGTATTGTGGGCAGGTTATCCAACAAGAGATTGAGAGGAAGTCATGAGGCCTCAACGCAAATACATGATAGGACTAAACATAGCTTATGAGCCTACTGAAACAACTACAACATGGGTGTCAAAAATGCTAGTGAGGTACTAACTGGAACACCCATGGAGAGGTAATCTCTATCATTCATAACAACACCTTTAAAGTAGCTTGAAGTTATGATGTCATGAACTAATGGGGTGGATCCTGTGGCATATATGTGAGTGATACTGATAAATGCATCGTGCAGGCGGAATGGAAACTTCCCTATATTCTAGTAAAGAATACAGTACTTGCTAAAGAGTCTGAAAAATGCTAACATATGTAGTATCATATGTTAGAGGGAGTCTTGTAGGTAATGGACAAAAATATATTGAGAAGAAGATATACAACTTCAATGAAAAGTCATGGCAGGACTAAAAAAGACTCCCAAGCTTAATAGAAAATTGGTAGCATGGGTGCCAAAATGCAAAGGGGTTCTAACTATAGCACCCATGGAAGATAGGATCTACCACATGAATTACAACACTTCTAAAAAACAAATAAAGTTATGTGTCACAACTGAGTGGGGTCAATCCTACGTAAAAATGAAACAAGAAACGGATAATGAAAAAATGCATGAAGAGGAAAATCTAACCTATATGCCAGTTTCAAGATCATTACCTATCAGAATGGATCGACATGATGAAAATGTACCAAAGAAAATGTCTCCAAAGTCTTGTATATAAGACCAAAAACACTCACCTATAAGTTAATAAGTCCAATATAGAAACCTGTGATAAAAACAAGTGTTATGGGATACAGAACTTGAAAACAAAAAACCCTGAAAGTACAATATGTACATAGGATTGCATATCCCTGTGTCTTATGCATAGTGGTTTTTCATGTAGATCCCATTGCTAGGCTCAGGCCAAGAGAATCTTTGGTAAACAACTTGTAAATATTCTAGTTCAGGAAGAGGTTGAAAATCCATAATCATAGCTTCAAGTATAGCCTCATCTGATGGCAACTCAACATCCATGAAATTGGTGCTCGACAACACATAATTACCAGGGGTCAAGGTCTCACAAGCATTACCATAAAACTCAAGAGGAAACGCCAGATTTCTCAGGCCAAAAGGGG
This sequence comes from Picea mariana, assembly GCA_032191745.1. Taxonomy (NCBI): domain Eukaryota; kingdom Viridiplantae; phylum Streptophyta; class Pinopsida; order Pinales; family Pinaceae; genus Picea; species Picea mariana. The sequence continues at coordinate 23,066 of JASDQU011402804.1, read as the reverse complement.
AAAGCAGGAGCTCACCTGCCCCCATTGGATACAACACCTCATCAATTGTCTAGACCTTGTCTTGAGAAGGCCAACATGACTATAAGTGATCCTTCTCAGAAGAAATTGAACATTGAGGATATGACACCACATAATTCACCCGTGGTGGGGAAAATTCTACTTGAACACTAGGAACATACAAAGGGGAAAATGAAGCTGAATTCAAACTAGGATGGTGATTATCAAATGAAATATGATCAATAGTGACAATGATTTCATTGTGAGGGAAATGAATCAAATGAAAGAGAGTAGACACCCTAGAATTCATAGAATAAACATAATCATGCCCAAGAAGCATACTAAATTCTAAAGGGCCCAGAACCAATAACAAATCGACTAGGACTCTTCCCACGTAAAGTGATAGGCAACTGAGGAAGAATCCCCAAACATTCACTAGGTCTTCTGTCAAAATCTAGCAACTCACTAGTAGCTGACACAAACTTGGGAGAACCCAACTCTTTCCAAGTCGAGGAGGATAAAATACTTGCAGAGGATCCTCCATCTACAATACATCGTTGAATTCCTTTCAACATAGATTCAACCAAAACCTTTATCTAGAAAGGTGCATAAGAAGGAAGGTGAAGCTCCATAAGATCATTCTAATCAAAGGAAACCATCCTACGACTTGGAGTGAGTGTACTAGAATAGAGTGGAATTCCCCCTTGTTCAGAAGGTACTGAACTAGAAATGCTAAAGACATAGTTGAAATATGAACCACTCCCCGGAAGAAGAGTGGGATCAGCCAAAGACTGTGTCATCTCGACCACTTTGGAAGACTGGTCACTCTGCAAGAGAAGAGTGGGATCATATGAAGATTGCATCGACATGACCACTACCTCAACCACTGGTTGAATATTATGTGAGAAAAAATGGTCAAGATATGTATCAACCTCCAAAATGAGAGTGGTATCGACCGAAGATGGGATCAACACGATCGGTTCATCAACCAACGATTGATTATATTGTTGGGAAACCAAAGATGGCATAGAAATAGAAGGGCCTTTAGACAAGAACCATGTTCTTCGTACCATGATAATATCAAGGCACAAATGAGTAATATCATATCCTTTGCAAAGCTTACAAGGGAATTTGGGATTACGTCCTATACGTCTAGGCTTCTCAACCGTATCAATGCCCCCAACATGACTTGAAACGACCGATGACATTCTCCCAACATGACTTGCAGAGGCTAGTAGATGATCTCCAACATGACTTGCAGAGGTTGGTGACATTTGTCTAGTATGACTAACAATGACTAGACTCGTGCCCCCAACATGACTTGCAGCGACTGGTTGCTTTTCTTCAACATGAATCACAAAGGTTGGTGACTTTATTCCAGTATGACTAGAAATGACTGGAATTTTTATCCTAGCATGACTCGCAGAGGCCGATTGCTTTCCCCCAGCATGAATAGAAGAGTTTGGAAACACGTCTTCAACGTGACTAGTAGAGGTTGGTGACATGACTCCAACATGACTCATAGAGGTTGGTGACTCAATGCCAGTATGAATAGTAGTGAGTGGAAATTTACTTCCATCATGACTTGCAGAGGCTGGTTTCTTTCCCCCAACATGAGTCATAGAGGCTAGTGACAGGTCCCCAACATGACTAGTAGAGGTTGGTGAACTCTTTTTCTTATTCTTCCTCTTCCTCTTCCTTTTAGACTCTTGGTTACTAGTAGCTAGACTTTCACTAGAAGAGGGAGAAGGAGAATGAGTAAACTTTGTGGATGCAGAAGGTAAATGATCAACATACATATGATTCCCATGACATAAATTGCTTATCTGGGAAGCATCAAGAGAATTCAGGACATTCAAAGTGGTCCACAACCAAAAATGTAGTCCAACATTCAACCTGTGAATGTTCAAAGTGGCCATCAAGGGGTCACCAACATTTCCAAAGAATGGAAAAGCACAAGAATCCCGTTGGGAAGGGGTCCCTTAGTTGGTATGCTAAAGAACTTTGTCCAAATCGTTGTTATGCATAGGTTTGTCCCTTGCGGGATTGTTGATGTCCATAAAATTCTCACACAATTACTCTGATGAACCAGTGGTATAAAAAACCATGCCTTCTAGGAGGCAGCTCCACACTTTCAAGAGAAAGACCAGGGGTCCTTCCCGACCAGCGGAGCGATTGGTCAACCACCTTGAATCAAATATCCAAAACATGTGATATTAATACAAGCTAAGGCCAACAATACAAATAAGCACTCCACTAAAAAGTCATAAGAGAAACATTGCAAGCAAACAACTTTTCCAAATCTTCAACCTAGGTGGATAAGGTTCTGATTCCAACGCAATGAAAAAGTGGAAAGGTACATTTTGGATGGAGGCATGGGTTGATTAATTCCCATGGACTAATGAACGAAGGAGTGAGAAGAAATTTCCCGACCTCCATTGACCAACCTTATCTAGTGAAAGCACCGATGCTTCACGGGGCACCCTCCAACAATATTGAAAAGTGTGATACAAAATCTACCCCAGGTACCACAGAAAACCCTCGTAGTCACCTCTAAGATCTCTAGGAAAATCAACTAAGCTCACCAAATCACAGTCAATGTTCAGGGGGTACAATTGATAGTTGGGATCAAACATATGGGCAGGGTAAATGAGCCCAAAATTATTCCATAGGACTGACACCAGATGGGTCAATATCACTTCAGGAAAATACCCCAATATATTATCTCTCCACTACGCTCAATTAATATTTGGAGGGGGTATCTCCTTGGCTCTCCTTTACATGACCTCATGTTTGAATCTTGTTTTAGAGTAGCTTCCCATCTATACTTATATGAAAATTGGATTTGACTCTCCCTAAATCAGACTCCTATGTTTGTTCAATGGCCTTGGAGAGTTATCTCTCTAATCCTAATCCAGGGCCCTAACCATAAACTTGTTTTTGAACCCTTGAAACAAATTCTAGTACATTTAAAGTTTAGCGTTCGTTTTAGTGGTTGTTCTTTACTCAAAGGATATGGAAGTGCAACTGATGTTGTTTGAGACTCTTGCAAAAATGAAACTTATAAGAACAATGACAAATAAAAATTTACAC
>JASDQU011402804.1:0-19926 GCA_032191745.1 Picea mariana | reverse complement strand
GAACCCTTGAAACAAATTCTAGTACATTTAAAGTTTAGCGTTCGTTTTAGTGGTTGTTCTTTACTCAAAGGATATGGAAGTGCAACTGATGTTGTTTGAGACTCTTGCAAAAATGAAACTTATAAGAACAATGACAAATAAAAATTTACACTAATTCTTCAATGAAAAAGAGTTTCAAAAAAGAAAATGCATGAACAATCCTTCAAACCTTGAAATGCTAATTTTTCCTATGCTAGTATCTTTTTCTTTTTCAATTAACAATGCAAACAATGCAAAGAAAGAAAGATACCTAACTAGCAAAAAAGTAGGTTTTTTCATTTTCTTTTTCTTTCTACCAAAGCAAGAAACATGCCTAAAGACCCGCATTCTAGTAAGGAAATTATTTTCTTGAAAAGTTCAGAGACTAGGGAATCAGAGAAGAATGACCAACAAACAAGTAGTTTTGTCTTTTCTACTACTAAAAGAAATGAAATGGAAATGATATGTTATTTCCCTTTTTCTTTTATGAACAAAGGGAAGACTGTAAAGAGGAAGAAAGAAAACACTCAACAATCACTAAAACACAACAATCAAACTAGAAACTCAGCCCAAACACACACAACTGACCTTTTGAGCCACATAAAGAACCTTATTACCAAAATACTAACCTAACCAAGCAAGATCTTTCATATGATTTCAAAGTTTTTAGAGACTTAACACAATAATCAAAAGCAAAAGCAAACCTAGAAGGCTCAGATTATACCAAAGAACCAAACCAGACCCTCCCAGAACAGAGAGAAAGGATTAAAAAACAAGTTTTTTACACAGATACACGACTATGTACACTAGGACTAGTGGACATCCACGGTTCGTACAATGGAGAATTGTGGATAATCGTGACTCATAAAGGGACACAACGTGAATGGATTAGTAAAACTTGAAAAATAAAAATCCAATCCAGAAGGAGGCTTCCAAAAACTTAGAAAAAATTTCTAGATGGCAGATGATTTGAATGAAAATCTCAGAAAAAAATAAACTCACAACAATCAAGACAACACAAGAAAACCTCAGACTGACCCAAACTAGGAGAAATATCCCCGATATGGTCACCAATTTTGTTAATGGGATTTTTCCCTGTGACCTTAGGTCATGTCACAGTAAAACGTGACCGTATTCAAAAGACAAACCCTACCCTCACACATACAAACTAGTAATCAAATAAATACTTTTGGAAGAGAGAAGAGAAGAGGTCACACCTTGTATCCTATCGTTTGGTGTCATTCCTCGCTCTCTACCTTTGATTCACTCCTGATATTTTCCGATATCATCCTGCAAAAGGAGATCAAGTCTATGTTGCCACCAAGCAGTTATGAAAACAAGTCATACATGTAATAAGAAAAGTCAGATATGTAAATAAAGTAAGAATATACAAATAGATTGAACAATATTACACAAATATGGAGGGAAGGATAACCCTTTTATTGAAAACAACATGAGTAGGTAGTTACACCCCAAATATAATCGTCATCACTGCCTCAAAGCCAACTGCCCATGTTCCTATGTTGGTTCTTCAAGCATAAAATCTATAAGATGAATCTTCCTCGGATGACCCATAAGGGATAGGAACACACACTATAGTCATATATATGGGAGGAAGGAATGTTGGAAAATGAGTTTCCAGAACAAGGATGCTACTTAGAGGATCAGGGACTGAGGGCAGCTTGCAAAACTATCAGCATAATCTTGCACCAAGGATGTCCTCCTCACCCATGCCCTCATAGGTTTTTTTATACTATCCTCAATAGGTTGAGGTGGTCAAATTACATTGTGTATAGGCCAAGGGAAGTTTAGGAACGAGCCCAACTGAAAAAACCCACCCAAAAATGTGGATATTTTAATTTTTTCATATTTTTTACGGCATTCACGAATTGCAAACTAGCAAGGCATGAACATCCACAGTTTGCACATGGGTGACTTGCGGATGTAAACAGAAATGTTATTTTTTAGGTGATTTTGATGAAGGGGGATGGGATTTAATTTTGCAAGCTAGGGAAAAGGACTAAGCCATCTCACAAATGCAATTGATGTGGCCATTTTTGGTATAACAATAGGTACATCTAACAAAGCCTTAGTGGCTCAACAGAAAGACAAAACCAAGCATACAAAGAAGCAACATCCTTGCAACAACAAAAAAAAACAAGGGTCCCAAACCCTCTCAACCAACTTTTACTACCAATGGTGACAAAGGACCAAAATCAAAAAGTAAAAAGACAGACACACATTGTAATTTTTATGGGTGAGATGGTCATCCAAAGCCTAAATGTTTTAAAAATATGGAGGACTTAGAAGTGAAAATGAAGAAGCACAATATCAATATTAATTATTCTTCTTCTAACTATTATTATCATGGACACACACTTTCTTCTTCCAGTTTCTCCTTCAATGTAACATATACTGATTCTAATGAGTGGCGTATTGATTATGGAGCATCTTATCATATGGCTAAGGATAAAATCCATTTTTTTTGCTCTTAATGATTGTAGCACCAAATAAATATTTCTTGGTGATGATAGATCTCTTAGTGTTGTAGGGTCTAGAATAGTTCAGGTAGATAATGGTCATTTCAATGATGTATTATGTGTTCAAAGTCTTTCCTATAACCTTATATCAATATATCAAATCACTCATTTAGGTGAAGGTAAAACAATAGAGTTTTCACCTCACCAAGTTGTAATCAAGGATTTAAAATACCCTAAGCATGCCCTAGCCACTGGAATTGTTGATGATATTACTAGGTTGTACAAATTTGACAACTTTGGGTCATCATCTTTTCAATCTATTTTTATTTCTCATAGAAGTGACTTGAAAAATCTCCGGCATAAGTGTTTTGGTCATCTAAACTATCACTCATTATAGCAACTATGTGATCAAAATACAATGACTAGTCTTCCTCTTGTTTCTTGTAGAGATGGTGTTTGTGTCGGTTGTGTTCTCAACAAGCATCATTGGGAGATTTTTGAAAAATATGCCCCTTGGCATGCCTCTGCCCCCTTACAACTTGTTCATAATGATTTGTGTGATCCTCTTCCTTATCCTTCTTTCTTTGGGTTCAAGTACTTCTTATAACGTTCATTGATGACTTCTCTAAACACACTTGGGTTTATTTCTTAAAACATAGGAGTGAAATTTTTTACATGTTTTTGGCCTACAAGGCCCTTGTATAAAAACAATCTGGACATTAACTGCAAAGGTTAAGAACATATAATGGAGGCAAATATGTGAACACAAAATTTATAACTTCATGCATTTCAGAGGGCATTCAAGTGAAACATGTTGTTCCATATACACTACAACAAAAAGGTGTTGCCGAGAGAAATAATCACACATTAAAGGAAATGGAAAATTGTACGATCCACTCTACAAGTTTAAGTCTTCATTATTGAGAAGAAGCCATCAATTGTTCCAATTACATAGTAAATCACACTTTGACAAAGGCTTTAAAAAATATAACACCAAAAGAAGCATGAACTAAAATTAATCTAGATGTCAGCCACTTCCGTGTATTTGGTAGTGAAGCATGGGCTCACATTCCATATGAGAAAAATAAAGCATTATAGCCTAAAAGTGAGAAGTTCATAGCCTAAAAGTGAGAAGTTCATTTTTGTTGGATATTCTTAAGATGTCAAAGGTTCCAAACTTCTTCAACCTCATTCCATTGAAATAATTATTAGAAGAGATGTTAATTTTGATGAAAATCTCTTAGCATGTGAGCCTAATTTGACATTTGTGCCATCTTTTCCTCGTGAGCTATATTCAATGTTCATGCCATCTTATAGTCCTATTTTATTTTCTTCTTAAGATAATGAAAGTAAGGATGGAAATCCACCTCCACCTACTCACCTTCCTCTAGATGATTCCACTGAATATGAACTTGCACCAACACCATCGTTCCCTATATGGGTATGTTCAGCATGAGAAACAACTAGTGATCTTGACGGTAATCCTATAGATCAACATCATACATGTTCAAAGTTACAATAAGAATCCTCCATTTTGGACCAAGTTTCAGAGACTTGTGATCCAGGCACATTTTCTTAAGCTTTTGGCCATCCAAATTGGGACACAACAATGAATGAAGAATATTGTTCCTTAATTGTGAATGATACTTGAGATATTGTACCTCTTCCAAAAGGAAGAAAACTTGTCAGATGTAAATTGGTATACAGAACTAAGTATGCATCCTATGGAAGTGTTGAAAGACATAATGCCCAGTTAGTTGGAAATTTTTTCTCTCAAGTTAAAGGAATTGACTATATTGAAACATTTTCCCGCATAGCCAAAATGAATTCCATCCACCTTGTTCTAGCCCTTGCTACCTCACATAGATGAAAATTCCATCATATGTATGTTAAATATGACTTCTTGCATGGGGATATACAAGAAGAAATTTACATGGAACAACCTCCTAGCTATGTTCAAAATGACTCTAGCCTTATTTTCCACCCTAAGAAATCTCTCTATGGTCTTAAGCAGTCTCCTTGGGCTTGGTATGCTAAAATGGAAAGTTTTTTTCTTTACACTGGATTTTCTAAATGTCATTTTGACCCCAATGTATATACCAAGAAAGCAAAAATCCATATCATAATACTTTTTCTTTATGTTTATGAACTTATCCTCACTGGTAGTGACCCTAAACTTTTAACCCATGTAAAATCCAACCTTAAGAAGAAATTTGAAGTGACAAACTTAGGCTATTTTTATTATTCCTTGGCCTCCAAGTTTTGCAAACTACGGAAGGAATTTCCCTTTCCCAATGTAAGTATACATGTGACCTTCTTTATTGATTTCACATGGAATATAGTAAATGAACTCCTTCTCCCTTACAGTATGGAGTCAAACTTTATGCCGCTTGTACTACTCCCAAAGTTGATGACACTTTGTACCATTAGTTAGTTTGTAGCCTTTTGTATTTGACTCATACTTGTCATGATATTTTCTTTTTTGTTGGTCTTGTTTCCCAATATATGAAAACACCCCATGAGAGCCATTGGAAAGCAAAAAAGAGGGTAATTCAATATGTCTTCAGTTCAAGATACATTACAGTTCAGGGGGGAATTCTTTGTTGGTTGGTTTCACTGATTCAAATTGGGTTGGAAACCTTGATGATCAAAAGTCTACTGCAGGTTATGTTTTCAACCTTGGTTCTAGACCTATCACTTGGGCTTGAAAGAAACAACAAGATCTTGCTCTTTCTTCAAAACAATCATAGTACCGAGTAATGGTCAATGCAATTCAAGGGGTCGTGTGGCTTTGACAGATCCTTTCATAGTTTTTGATTCCAACAAAAAAATTCGACCACCCTATGTTGTGACATTCATAGTTCCATCAAGCTCACCAATTAGGATATTTAGACACTTAGAAGTTAGCTAAGATCAATTTGGTCTAATGTGTCTTTAGGTAAAAATGTGTTTCTTTAATATGCATTTGTCGTTATGTAATACGACAGTCACGATATGTTCTAGACATAGAGTGATCTAATGGCTCATATTCTCCTTGATCTTAATGACTATATTTATTTGTGGATTAACACCCTATTAGTCCATGATCTCTATTTAAATAGCATGAAGGGTCATTTGTTGATGATAAATTGTGAGAAACTCTCTTGTAAAATATTTTTCTTTTGCATTAATATATTGCCTCAAGTGGCCACATTGGTTGGGGCATGGACTGTTTCCCACTTAGAGGGTTTTAACCATGTAAATACATCGGTGTTATGATCCTTGATTTGGTTGTGTGAATGGCTTCTTAAGGTGCTCGTCCTATGTGGGAATACCATGTTTTGTCAAACATGTTGGGTAATACTATAGGAGAGTGTCCTCATAGAATAGTAGCTAAAATTATATTAGTGATAATCAATTAGAGGCTAGGGAATACCCCCAAGGCATATCAATAGATACATGGTTAAAATGGATCTACACTAGTACTGGACTCTAATGGATCTAGATTCGTAGTAGATCCATAACCCTAAAAAGGAAGGAAGTTTTGTGCTATTATCATTTTCACTTGTGCCATAGCCACAATATGACTTCATGCACTAAAAGTATTTCTATCCTTGGTGATATGATCCATGATTTTTGTATGTGCCTTTAAGGAAAAAATTAGCAAGAACATCCTCAACATGTCCATGAATTTTGTATGCCAAAACGATTGCATTCCATTAGACAATATTTCAACTCAACACCTTCTTAAGCACTTGTCATGCAATGCATATATTCCCACATTTGGTAAACATGTCTACGAACACATTTCCCAAAACAAGATCAGACTCAAAGCACTTGATCTTATTGCATAATCGTGAATATTGTTACCTTGTTCCAAATCCAATTATTGGGTACACACAAACAAAACACTAACCATGGTGATTGAATTAGGATTTAATCTTTGGAATTGCATTTCAATGAACAATGCTTATACTTCATGAGGGTACCCAATATAGGAATAACAAGCAAATTTGATTGCATTCCATAAATCATCATGTCATTTTGGCATTCTTTCAGTGCTACATGTTTCTCGTGCTTGTGCATCATTGTGCTAGTGCTAGAAGGAAAGCTAGTGGTCGCCAACTTTCCTTCTAGCACAATGCCCACAACAACATTAGATTCAAATACACTTCTTATTTCATAATAGTGGATATGATTACCTTTTTCCGGAGCCAATAAAAGGAAACACATTGGCAAAATACTAACCATCAATGCCCACATTTTTTTTTTTTTTTGGTAGTTGGCTCTTGTGTGATACAAGCACCACATGAAACTTATAATCACCTAAGCATTAAGCATGCCAAACAGTTTGGAGATACTAAATTAAACATTTGAATAATGAAAATTATGTGTGTTCATATATCCACTAATATAAGGGGATTAAGGCCATGGTTAAGATATAAAATAAAATTGTCTCTCCTAATTCACCGTGAGGACATGAAATGGAAAGAAATTTTTGTTGGCAAACAAGAGTGTTGATTTGGCACACTATAACTTGAGGTTTTGGAATTTTAATGAGGAATTTTTTCTTGTTGGCGTTGTAATAATGTTATGTGAACACATATGGGTGATATCCTTGTTACTTAACTCCCATAATTTGAATCTATTGATGTTTTTGTTAAGATCCATGGCTCCAAAGAAGAGGTGCACCCAAGCATATATCTACTTTTAAGGAGAAAATTATACCGATTTAAGACAAGATATATAACATTAACAAGTATTAGGAATGAAAATGCAAGGGAAGTTTAAAGATGATAGTAACCGAATGAACAATTGAAGGTCAAATTAATGACATAAAGCATGTGATTAAGGAGGCTTTAATTCAATAGAGAGTGCTTGCAAGAGAACATAAAATGTAATGAGTGAGGAAATATTTCTAGAGATGAATAAGTAGGCATATGACACAATTCAGGTATTACTTGTGTAATATCAAATTTTATAGACTCCAAGGAGAATGTAGAAGAAATTAAATATTACGAGGATGAGGCTAGTGAGTATGGAAGAAAAGGAAATGGAAAAGTAGTTCAATTGTAATGGAAATTCTGCAATTTTTGTGATAGTTATAGCATCCTCTCTTTTAAGTCTTTTCCTGATAGTTATAGCATCCTCTCTTTCAACTTGAAAGTTAGTGTTTTTTATCCTTTGGCAAGTCTTTGTTATGTTTTGGAGGTTTTTGGTTTAATATTAAGGAGGTTTTAATACCATTCATCTTGGAAATAGTGGTTAATTTCCTAGATGCATGGGCATTTTACATTATATGATAGAGGGATAACCTCCCTTGAGTGCCTCAAAATTAGTAAGTAAAGCATATGAGATAAAGAATCCATTATATATGTATCCATATTTTTAGTTTATATGTAAAAACGTAGCTATTTGTTATTGGGTGAGAATGCATATCAAAATATCATCCTATGCAATAAGAATTGTATTTGAATTTGATGTTGTTGTGGGCATTGCACTTGTGGTTGTGCTAGAAGGAAAGCTAGTGGTCATTAGCTTTCCTTCTAGCACAAGCAACATGTAGCACTAAAATAATATGTTTCTCTCTTTCACCCTAACTTTACTTTTGATTCCCTTGCATAGTGGCCCATGCTTGTTAGTGGCTAGACATTAAAGCACGTAGGTGATCGATGAAGGGATGAGATAGGAACCCAAACACCTTTGGTCCAAATGATTGATTTTTCAGTGGTATCAATCATGTATTTTTCACGGAATTATTTTGTGGATTGTCTTCATTGTTAGTGTTATGTATGTATATTCCCATTCTTTCACTCTTGAACAAGGTAATAGATCAATAATTATGTAATAAGAAGTGTATTTGAATATGATCTTGTTATGGTAATTTCACTTGTTCTTGTGCTATATTGGAAAGCTAGTGGTCGCTAGTCTTACATATCAAGCCCAAGCCCAAGGATACAATCATTGCTTTGTGGTGAAAATCATTTAGTGGCACTACAAAACAATAAATAACTTGAAAATTTGTTTATTGGAAAATTTTTACTGAAATAAAAATATAATGGCTACAAAGATATGCTACCATGCTTGATTTTATTCAACTATTAATCTCTTTAATGTTGATGAGTTCCAACTTTAAACACCAGAATTTCAAATTCATTATGTTGGAGAATCTTCAAATATCTGTGATGAAGATCATATTTCAAGTTTCTATTGACTACATTTATGAAATTAAATAATGATGAATCAAACACTATATTGTAGAGAAGAGTAACACTTCCAACCTATATAATGTCAACAATTAAGAAGATATAGAGTATGTAGGAAACACTTTAGTTATTTCACTCAATACATCTCTTGAGTGGGGTTATCCTTATGGTAATTTAGGTATATCTATCAATTGTCTCAATTATTGTCGAGATGTTCCTTGCTAAGAAACTATGCCAAGGCATCCATTAGAGGCTTTAAAACCTCCCCACTTTAGGCCACAAGCTAGCTCTTAGACCAGAGCGGGTAGCCCTCAAATATATTATGAATTGGTTTCCCATTGTCACTTCAGTAGTAGCTCTATCTTGTAAGATTTCAATGTCATATTTCAATTTATTGTTGATAAATTTGAAAGGAAAAAAAAATGCACGTTGAATCTAGGTAACTACTTTCAAATTCCTAAACTAGGGCCTTTCCATGGGAACCTTTATCCCACATTATAGAAACATAATGATAAGTTTAAATGAAATATGCATAAGAAGTTAAAGGATAGTAGATACCTCAAGTGACAATGAGGGTGGAAATCTTTGCAAATCAAAGAATACACTGAAATATCATGGATACTAAAGAGGAATGGAGATCTTCAACATCTTCTGATATGAAAAGAAAATATGCTAGGCATCGTGAGGTGCATATATATTCAAGCATGAAAATATATTCATTGAATAAAGCATAAAGATAATGAATTTCATAGACTACATGTTGCTATGCTCAAATTGTTTTAATCACGCTAATAATATTGTAGAAGTATTAAAAAAAAATGCAGAATGATAGTGAATAACATGGGTTGCTTCTAAATGTACATAGAATTATTTCAATACCAATAGTCACAATAATAAATTTGTACCACAACTTGTTTATTAACTATGAATATAAAAGACATTATCTATGGGCTGCATAAATGAGACACAAAATCAAAGAGGAGCATCTTCCTACAATGAGGTGGCGAGTCCTCTAGCTTTTTTTCCAGGAGAAAATTCACACAAAAATTATATTAGTATATATATATTTTTACATCATCAGAAATAAAGAGCAATAACTAGATCTGTCTGACCAACAATGCCCCACTACACACAAGAAAAAACCCTAATCAACTCATACCAAAAATGCAATAGGCACTAATAACCCTACAGGGCCGCTTCAACCAAAATCTGAGAATAAAGACTGTAATCTCAAAGTAACATAATATTGCACTCTAGACCCATACAAGGAGAAACATAACCGCGAAAACGACGAGTGGAATAAAGTAATTAGAAGATGTTCAAATGGTGGGTTGGCCCCACATTCTCTCCATCGCGGGTGAAATATGTTAGTCTTCCTTTCGGCGAGGAAAGTGCTTGCTTTGATAGTTTATCCGCCTCCTCATTGGATTCCATGTATATGTATTGGAAGTTGATACCTTGGAAGGTTGTCGTCGAGTCCCGAATTCTGATCTTCCACCCTTTGATATTAATGGCTTGAAGATTTTCGTTTTGATTAAGCCAGTCAACTATCACTTTGGAATCCCCCAAGACCTGAATGTGTTTCATTTCCAGGCGTCATGCAATAGTGAGGGTGGCCCACTCTCCCATTAAATCTTCTTTGGTATTGGATCCTGCTCCACAATTGATATACCATCTATAATCTGGAGCATCTAAACACTTCAAAGAACCCCCTGCCCCGCATATGGAACCCCCTTGCGACAACTGCCCCATCGAAAAAAGCCAATGTATATCCATGTAATATGTTGATTGGTTTCATTCTTAACACCTGAGACTTGATGTTTGTATGTTTTTTATTGAGCGCTCCTATAGTCTTATAGGCAACAATCAACACCGAGGGTGTCTTCCCTTCGAAGAGATCCATATTACGCTCCTTCCATATGAACCAACTCGTCAATATTGGAATAATTTTGGGCATTGTCTTATTCAATAGCCACGCATCCATACAGTCACAAATGGTATGACCATTCCACAAGAATTTGAAATTTAATACTTGCACCAGAAATGCCTAGATGTTCTTTGTAAAGGCGCAATGGATGAACATGTTAGAGTTATCTTCAGAATTTGCTCTGCACAGGTGGCAGATACCCGATCCTACCCACCCTTTCTTTAGCAGAATGTCCCAAGTTAATATTATATTATCGGATGCCAACCAAAAAACAATAAATTTTCAGTTGTACACTCCATTTCCAGAATTTTAACTTCCAACCGCTCCAAATCGGTAGGGTCTGTGTAGAAAGAATCGCATTATAGCAGTTTTTGATAGTGAGATCCCCAGATAGGTTGCCTCGAGTCCACCTAAGAACATCCTTTGTGTTTTCAATGAGTGTGATCCCCGCTCCACATAACTCCAATGTAAAATTTGTCTATTCTGTAGCTTGATCCCCCAACAACTCCAATTCGTCGCTTCTCCGCCATATCTCTGCAAAGGTAAAAGGGTCTCGCGCATTCGAAGCTTGAGCAAGAGTGGGTACCTGTCTATGATTAAGCGTTGTAATAAGAGCTTCAGAGAGAAAGGACATGTTCCCAATGTCCAATATCCTATCACGCCCAATAGAGATTAGATGACCTGCTCCAAGGCACCAAGTGATCTGGTGGTTGATAATAGGGAGCGTGCGAATGAGACTTAACCAAATCCTTCAAGCTGAAATGTACTTATGACTTAGCAATCTAAACTAGTTGATGAGAGTGGATTTCTATAGGTATTTATCCCTAATGACCTGATGCCATATAGTCTCCTGAGTTAAAAACACGCCAAAGAGTAACAATATTCAATGCCAAATTGAATTGGGTGAGGTTACGGATACCCCATCCCCCATTCTTTTTAGGTCTTGAAAGAACCTTCCATCTATAGAGGTGATACTGCTAACTGTCCAAATGTCCATTCCATAAAAAGTGGAACATCAATTTTCTAAGTTTAGTTAAAACAGAGCGAGGAAATGCTTCCATGGACATCCAGTATATTATTTGGCCTTCCAATATTGTTTTAACCAAAATATATCTCCCACTCAGTGAGAGCCACCTATTTCACCATAAGTCGATTTTATTAGTAACTTTTGTAACAAGCCATTCCCAATCTGTTGCACGGTGTGCTCCTGTCTTCAAGAAATATCCCAAGTATCAGAACCCATTGGAGAGATCACTAAAAGTATAGTGGAGGAAATATTTGAACTGGCTCAGTTCTAATTCCGAGAGACTTGCATAATCGATAGTTGATTTTGAAAGGTTCACCGCGAGACCCAAGGATTTCAAGAAAAGACTAGTCAATTTGTCGATCTCTCTCCATTCTAAGAGGATTGCTTTAGACATAATGAGGACATCGTCCACAAACAATAGATGAAGGATTTTGGTCAATTTAGCAACCTCAATCCCTGAAATAACCCCTTCYGCAAGACTATTCTTCAATAACAAGTTGAGCCCTTCCATTACTAGGATGAAAAGGAGAGGTGATAATGGGCAACCCTGCCTAACTCCCCTTCTGCTTCTAAAAAAATCGGTGGCCTCCCCATTAAGTAAAATAGCAAAGGATGAAGATGTGATACATGACATGATCCAATTGGTCATTTGGATCCCCAAACCAATTTTGAGAAGGATCATTCTAAGAAAATTACAGTCAATACAATCGTAGGCTTTCCTTAAGTCCAGTTTTAAGACAAGGGCTTTCAACTTTTTATTTTTTATACTATGAAGGATTTCATGAGTTGTGCCGATTGCATCTTGAATACGCCTACCTTTCGAAATCCCATCTATTCAATTGAGATTGACTTTGACAGGAGAGGTTTAATCCGATTGGCGATAATTTTTGAAATTATCTTGTAGCACAGGTTGCACAATGAAATCGGGCGGAAGTCGTCAAAGGTTTTTGGATTATTAGCCTTCGGAATCAAAGTCAAGAACGTGGAATTTAGGCCTCCCACAATAGAGCCTAATGTTCTTGATTCTTCCACCATTGCTAGGAGATCCCCCCCAACTAGATCAAAAAAGTGCATAAAAGACTCTGCAGTCCACCCATCCGGACCCAAACTTTTTTCCTTCTTAAAATGAAAGAGTATCGATTTCAATTCCTCCAGGCAAACTGGAATGTACAAAGTGATAGAATCTTCTTCATCAACCATCAGAGGAAAGAACTCTATCAACTTACATTGATCAACTATGTTCATTGTAGTCGACGCCCTGTAGAAATTCTTAAAAAAAACCATAGCTTCATCCTTAATGGAGTCCTGATCTGTGACAGAATCGCCTTCGCCCCTTTTGATTTCCCAGATATGTTTTTTAAATCTATTATGGCTTGCGAGCTTATGGAAGTACTTGGTGTTCTTGTCACCACTGGCCAACCAAAGTGCCCTGTTGCATAAACACCATTGCTCTTCCTCTTTTCTTAGAAGCTTGTTTCTTTCAAATTCCAATTGTTGCAGTGATACCTCTGCTCCTTCATTATAAGGATCTCCACTCATAATTTTAATGATATCTTTAATCTCTGCTTAAATCACAATCGGCTTTGCTTTGCTCATGGTCATCTTGTCTTTATTCCAGCTTTTGGTAAGTTTTCTCAGGTCGTGTAACTTCCAGACGATTCTCTTTTGTTTGCCCCTTTTGGAGAGACAAACAGGGTCTTTCCAAACCTTAGTAACTAAATCCGCAAATTCCTTTTCATAGAGCCATTGTTCATTAAATTTAAAGGGGTAGATCTTATAAGCCGGCGGTAATTCCAGCGGTAAAAGTACAAGGGCATGGTCAGAAGTAAATGGGAATTCAACCCAAGACCTGTAAAAGCCAACGTCATTTAAAAGATCCTCTGAGACTAATACCTTGTCTAATCTCCTTGATATTGCTTCTTGGCCAAGGCGACCATTTCTCCATGTGGGTACCAGTTTAGCCGGTTTGATGTCAATTAAGTTTTTTGAAGAAAATAGATCAGTATGGTAATCATCCATAATACCATCCTGAGACCCACCCCATGCCTCTTTTGACGAGAATAAGCTATTAAAATCCCCTGCCATGATCAAGTTTTTAATAGATAGAATGTCGTTGCCTTCCATTGAATTCCATAACGTCTTCCTATGTGTGCATGGCCCATAGATATTAAGCATAGCTATCTCCCGATTATTTAAAAGACTCCTACTTGTTAACAAAATACCACCCACTGGTCCCCGAGGTGTAGGACAGTTGGTGACGGAGTGTGTTGTTAAGCCACTCCGTGATGTTAAAGTCACCGGTTCGAAACCTGTGGGGACAAAAAATCCAACCATGTTAAGGGTTGGTGTGGTTCAGGCCGGGTGCGATCCCCGGGTAATTTTGACGGCTTAGATGCCCCTGAGTCGCGGTTTCTCAAGCCACAGGTTAATCGCAGGTCCTACACAAATTAACAAACAAAAAAAAAACAAAATACCACCCACCGTGAGATATGGAACCTAATTGAACAAGTTAGGATCCCACGCAGCTAACAAGCCTCCAGAATTACCCACAAAATTAATTAAGCAAATGGCCCATGACAGTCGGAAATTAAGTAAAAAGTCCCTCACTTTCTGAGCAGGAATCAAAGTTTCTTGAAGAAATATAACCTCAGTTCGGGTGTGATCCAATAGACGCTGAAAGGAAGCAACTTTGAAGGTGCCTCCAATCCATCTAACATTTAGGGAGAGCAATAACATTAGGTAGCCATCGCCAAGGCTTTCAATGCTCTAAGAGGCCCAATGTCACTGGAGGAAGGAGCCGACTCTAAAATCTTAACCGAATTATGAGACAATTTTTTCCGACAACTTCTCATTTTGATGGGTGAGAAATCTACACCTAAACCCCTCGACCATGCGAAGTCTTTCCCTTCCCTCGTCGGCTTGATCTTGGAGCTAGTAGCCTCTCGTGACTCTGCAGGGTCAAGGCACTTCCTCCCCAAAAAGGTTGGTAGCTTAATGGCTTCTTTGTTATCCCTAATAAAAGGAATCAATGACTCAAGTACCGTATTGAGAGAAGTCTCATCCTCCTCAGGTTCTCTAAAACCAGATTCCAACAAAGACTCATTTAACACCGAAAGAGGAGGGTTGGGTGTCGATATTGAGTCCCTCGACTCACCCACTTGAGTGACTGATATCAAAGGTGTCCCTGCGGGAAGGCTGGACGAAAGAGTTGAACAAGTAGTAGCAAGGTGGTCGAAGGCTAGGTTGGGAGGCTTACCTACTTCATTACACAGAATCAACAACTCCTTAACAGGACCAACAAAACCCAGACCCCCCTCGGAAACCCCTTTAGAACCAGAAGTAGAGCGCAATAACCACCCGGAGGTTTCTAAAGCTTCATTTTCCCACAAAGTTAATGATGAAAAGAGTGTAGGGCAGAAAATCTTTAACTTACCCAAAAGTGAATTCATCGGGTCCAAGGGGAGCTCAGTCTCGGTTGCATTGTGGAAAGGTGTGTTGCCCATGGAATCCTCTTCATTCATATAATCCAGAGGATCTTTCTGTAGTAGGGTATCTTCAGACTTTTCCTCAACTACTTTGCCACTGCAGTCCCACCGAAGATGGCCTGTACAATGACACCAACTGCATCTAAATGGGATACCTTGATATTCTAAACGTTGTTTAGTATGTCGGCCTCGCCATTCTATATCCATAAATTTCAGAAGCCCTTCATGAATGTCAACTTCCACCAGTATCCTTCTCACTTTCCTTGTTGAAGTAGTCAGGGTCGTGGTATCCAGAGAAATAAATCGACCCAGAGCATTCCCTATAGCCTTCAGTGCCCCCTCGTTCCAGAAATGTATAGGAAGTCCCGACAATGGAACCCAAAAATGCATGTGTTGGAAGTGCTCTGTTAAGAGATCAAAGGCCACCCTCCACCTTTTCAGCATTAGTGTGCTCCCTCCTAGAACCCATAACTTGTCTAGTAGAATAGTAACATCCCCCAGGGTTTTGCAGATGAACCCTGTCCACCCTTTCGTGAGGTAAAGTATCTCAGGAGCATACCCGAGGATTGGGGTCCAAGTTTTAAGCACACAATCTATGACTGGACTATCCGCTAAATATGAGTAGGATAGTCTCCCTACCAACCCACACAGTGCCAGTCTGCAGGTCTCTTCGAGACCCACATCCGCCCCTAAAACCATCCTCTGAACTCTCTTGTTTGGCTTCCACACCCGCTTTCGAACCCCAGTCTGTGGACGGACGGTTTAAATGAGAGTTCCTAAACCGGCCTTTCGAGGCTTTAGCTTTGTCCCCTTAGATGAGAAACTGACTCCGAGGGACGACGGGGAAGAAAATAACACATAGCTTCAGGGGAACCACCACCAGACAATTTTGACCGGACAAAAGAATGGCTCAGGAGGTTACCAGGCGCATAAAAGAGGGAGGAAACTGCCAAATAACTCGGTTCAGATACCGAAAAGAGTAAAAAAAACCAGACCCGTGAACTACTCATTACTAACATCAAATAGACTGTCAAAGTCAGAAAAGGCTGTCCTGAAGGGATAAAAAGGCTCTAAAAAAGACAAGGCAGGGCCTATAGCTCACAACACGCTCCATAAAATGAAGTGTTTTAATGCCTGGAAGCCAACTAAGTATTTGTCGCCCTCCTGACGACGTTGATCCGCCATTAACGAAACTTGGAGGTTCCCACCCAGTTGCAGGTTCAAAAACTCCTATCCTCCATATATGAAATAAAATACACTTAACGTGGCGTAAGAGAAGAGCTTAATTGATTCTTCCACACGACCGCTACCAGGGGCAACAGAACTTAAACCTTTGGTCTTTGCCAAACAGAATGAGTAAAGACTGTCTGAGTCCTCTAGCTGGGTATCTTGGTATTCATAAAACAAAATGCATCATTGGGATTATGGGAAACCATAGCCTTTATTTCTATACTTAAAGTATTGTTTATACAGTATTTAAAGTATTGTTTATACAGTATTTAAAGTATTGTTTATACAGTATTTCAGTTGATCTAGGATATAAATCCCCATCAAAAAATTCCAAAAAGGACTCCATTTCTTAGGACATATTTTTTTGTTTGACTTCAATAGGATTATGAACTTTTAGGAAGAGATCCTTCTCTTCTTTCTTCAGCTATCACCATCTGACCCTCATGTAGCATTAAAGCATCTTTATAAATCTTGTTGGCCTTCTTGTTGAGCTCTTTAAAGTAAATGAAACATATTCAAAGACATTTTTTTACCTCGATTCTATCCATGAAGGGAAAATGGGTTAAGTTTTCCCTATTGTTTTGGCATTTTCTTCGATTGTAAAGACCCCTTATTTGTTCATCCAAAAAATATCTTAATCTTTTCCTTAGTCTCTTTAAGTATTTTTGTGCATTTTGTGATTTTTCCTTGTCCATTTAGCCATCATTTTCTTTATGTTCAAGTTTATGCAAATTGAAACATATTTGATTTTGCCAAGCTTGGATCATATTTCTTCCAATTCTGGATAACCATGTTTTTGTATTTCTCTTATTCAATCCAATTACTCTTAAACTTAAAGGAACCAAATGTTTATGTTTTTCCTTTTCCATCTTTAATAATAAAGGTAAATGATCCAACCCTCCACCTACCTAAGATTTCATTTCTCTGTTTCCCTTTGTCACCTAAATTTTGAAGTTTATATGTATCCAATTACCCTTAAACTTAAAGGGAACCAAATGTTTATGTTTCTCCTTTTCCATCTTTAATAATAAAGGTAAATGATCCAACCCTCCACCTACCTAAGATTTCATTTTGTCTGTTTCCCTTTGTCACCTAAATTTTGAAGCTTATATGTATGGTTTGGCTATTTACTCTAAAAAATTTAATTGAATATTCCCTAAGTTAGAATAAGATTTTTATTAGTTTAGGTATATGTCGGGACATAAATAAATCAAGTTTCTTTTAAGGTTTCTCCTATAGCATAGTCTCTTAATTTAAGTATAATTAACTTATAAGAAAATATGTCATTTCATGTTTTGTTATCCAACATAGTTGGATTCGATTCATGCCTTATTGCCATATTTGTTGTTATTATTTCTACTTAAACTATTTTGTTAAAATCATTAGAAATCTTTRAAGGGGTATATAATTTTCTATTAAGTTTTCTTACTTCTAAAGCTTAAATTTTGTAAAAGCTTCTAATTTAAGTGTCAATTAAAAATTATCTCTACATATTTAATTTAATGCTTATGATGTGGAATTAGTGATTTAGGTTGTGCATCCACTTAAAACATATCCTATCTATTATGTTAATTAAGTCATAATTATRCTATTAAGAAAACAAAATTATTTGTTCTCATTGTATTTTTCCTTGCAAAAAAATTGATATTATATATCAAGTWAATTTACTTACATTGATATAGAGCATGTTCATAATCTATTCCTTATCCATAAGCCTACTTGAAATGGTCACATAATATTTTAGRGATAAAAGTACATAAAAGTACAAATGAAAATGTAGATAATTTTCTATAAAGTTTTCTTAATTCTAAAGATAAATTGTGTAAGCATTTTTATTTTAAATGTAAAATTAAAACTTACCTCTACATATTTAATTTAATGCTTATGATGTAGAATTAGTGATTTAGGTTGTGCATCCACTTAAAGCATATCTTATTTATTATGATAGTTAATTCATAATTATACTATTATGAAAACAAAATTATTTGTTCTCATTGTATTTTTCCTTACAAAAATTTGATATGATATATAAGTGCACTTCCATTGATATAAAGCATGTTCATATTTGATTCCTTCTCCATAAGCTTATTTCAAATGGTCAAGTAATATTTTGGGGATAAAAGGTACATAAGGTCTTTTTAAATACAAGACAAGTACCCATATTTCTATTGAAACATATGAATGCATTGTTAATTGCAAAATTATGTAACTAACTTGGATGCTAGAAATAGAATAATAAATAATCAATGTAGATAGTGACACATAATGTATGTTATGTTTTGTATTGATGTTTCATTTCTTCCACAATGAATGTAGGTAGTGACACATAATGTATGTTATGGTTTGTATTGATGTTCCATTTCTTCCACATCCATATCAAACAATGACCCACCACAAAAGATCTCAATAAGAAAGATTGTTGGTGTAGTTGGGACAAGCATGGAACAAGAATGTATATGTTGTTTTTTTTCTTGTAGGCCTTCCCTAACATACAATTCTCAGATGCTTACAAGAACTTTTGAGGGAACTTTTGTTTTATCTGTCTCATCAAAAAACTATTCTACCTCCTCAACCATCCTTAACTTACCAAGCCAGTCAATTAAAACAACTAATGTTTCAACTCCTGGTTTGAAGTCATCCTTTTCAAGGTTCAATAGCAAGATTAATGCCTTGTGAAGTAGCTTGTAGCATGTTTTTTTTATTCTATAGGATACTTAGAGCCTCATTGATTATGTATTTTGTTTCTGATATGTATTGAACTTGGTGTCATTTTCATATATTCACATTTACATGGTATATACATAAGCAAACTTTGCATATTTTGTCTATAATGGTTTGTAATCTTTAAAATATATTTTTTTCATTAAAATTTAAATATTTTATGTATTTTTTAATAAATCAAGTCATAGAATTCAAATCGACCTGATTCTAAGCTGGGTCCAAGCCAAATCTGAGTTGATCCTTACCGATCTGAATACCAAATCCAAGTTTTAAAACATTAATACTACTATAAATTATACTAGATCATTTTGTTAGAGAACTTATAGTGGTCAGTTTGCACATTGTTGTCTAGTGATAATCTGTCATTGAATTATGCTCTGATGCTCTGTTCTAATATCAATTATCAAGGATGAATTGAATTGTTGATTTATTTAAATGGAGGACATTACAACGTGAATGAGTAGTTCTCTTAAACATTCTCTCTTTTCTTTTCTTAATGGCCTTTTTATATCCTTGATATTCCACCACATTTTATTTTCTTATATTTTAAGGGTGCTTGACTTGTGTATTCTTTTGGAATTGATTGTTATTGCTTATTGGCACATTACTTGTAGGGAAATGTGTATGGAGTTTGAACATTCCTTTTATCCTCTCCTTGCTGCAGTCACAATTTTTTCTAGTTTTAGTCATTTTTTATATATAATCAACATAATTCAGTCTCACACTCTTGAATGACAATCAAATATGTTGTCCTTATTTGATTTGTCTTAACATATTAAGCATTCTATTCAACTACCATTCTGGAGGAACAATTAACCTATTATTAAATATGTTTATTTTTGTGGACAAGATG
>JASDQU011402802.1:57101-85722 GCA_032191745.1 Picea mariana | reverse complement strand
TGTGTGTGTGTGTGTGTGTGTTTCTTGTTTTTTTTTAATTCTCTATTATTAAAAAGAATTATTATTACTATCATTTTTATTTTTGTTTTTAATTTAAAATGCTTATTTTTATTTTTATTTTTCAATTTAAAAGAAAACAAACGTTTTTTTTTCTTTGGTTTTTCAATTTTAGGTCCAAAAAAAAATAAATGAGTTGCATATAATATTACATTTTAATTTGACTATTGATTTTGAAGTTTCGGCTCACAGTGTTATCAGTCATCAAAGTCATTGTATCAAATAAGTTGTAATTTTAACCTCAAAATAAAAAAAGGTGTTAGTAGCAACACCACTTTTTTATTTGGTGATCGATTTTAGGGTTTTTGTTCGCAATGGTACCAGTTGTCAAGGCCACGGTTTCAAACGATTTGTAATTTTAACCCTGAAAAAAAAGGGGTTGATACTAGGGCGTCCCTTTTGTTTTGGGGGTTGATTTTAATATTTTCGTTTGCAATGATATTAGTTGTCAAGGATATGATTTCAAACAAGTTGTAATTTTGACCCTAGAATGAAATAGGGGTGATTCTAGGAGCACCAATTTTCGATTTGAGAGTTGATTTTAAGGTTTTTAATTGCAACTTTACAGGGATTTAAAACCATGCTAGCAAAATGTTGTAATTTTAACCTTAAAAAAAGGGTGATTCCAGTAGCACAAGTTTTTTATTCGAGGTTGATTTTAGTGTTTTTGACAGAAAAATATGGGTTTTTAAGGACACGGTTCTCGTTTTGAGGTCACAGTTCTCGTCAAGTCGATAAATATGTTTTTCCTTGTGCTACAAACAATAAGAAATGGAGTAGAATGACATGCAGTACCAGGTTTGGGATCATAGTTAGTGGGTGTGTGATGAAATGGAGGACGGGGGTTGTTTGTGGGCGTGTGATGTGATGGAGGTCAGGGGATGTTTATGGGTGCGATGTCATGAGATGGAGGTTGGTTTTTTTTTTATGGGTGCAATGTCATGAGATAGAGATGGAAATATGGATGGTACATCTATTGGCAGGCAATGATTAATACTAAGATCAAATTTCTACTAGATAGTATGAGAATCACTCAAAATTTATTGTAATGAATAAAAAATGTCAATATTTTTGAAACTGAAAAAGAAATGTTAAATTTATTGATTACAAAAGTATTTTGTTCATAAAGTGTAATAGCGCATTGTATAGTGATCCATTCTTCTAAGTAGATTAACTTGCTCCTAGACGCCTTCAAGAGTATCAATTTTGGTAAGACTTAAACATAGCTTTGTTGTTTTCTCCAAATCATGTGTTATTCTGAAATAAGGGTCAATATCACGAAGTATTTCCTCATCATCATATCCCATGGATAGAGGCTTAACCTAGCAACAAGAAATTCTAAATAGGTAGTTCTTCCACAATATTAAATATATAATGCTTCCACGTCAACATTAAATATGTATGTTTGACTAATATATCACCTGTGGAAGTTTAGGATTGATGTGAAAGGTGGAGGACCATGCACATCATAGACTTGTATCATGGTCCTGTTATCCCCATTTTGTGGGATAAATAAGGAGATTATGTCTCGAGGCCCTCAAGTTGTAGATATGGAATGCCAAGAGACTACATGACTAGCAATATCTTTTTGCACAGATGTATACCCTTCTCACCACCATAGAGGTTGTAGATTTTCATATGGCATCCACCAAACCAGTTGGCTTCCGAGAGGCAATGGGCCTTGATCCATGAAGTACAAGTAAGGTATTATGGTAAGTGCCATTTAAATATTTGAGACATTTGAGTATGATGTATCTTAGACTGCTTTATATTTCATGATATATGCTTGGACATTATGCCTTTTTCCTTGCTTCACCTTGGTGGTTGACATTGTTCCCTAGTAAGTGGTCTTCTTTGGGGATGTGCTTTCTACTAGGAATTCCCTTGAAGATCCATCGTATCATTCCCGACCATACTTACCACTTTACATCACTTAAACCCCGTGTTTCCTTATCTCTTGGGATTTTAGGGTGTATTGACCCAATAAGAAGTTGTCCCTCATTCTATGGGAAGAAGGGGATGAAGACCTAAAGGGATTGTTGTTGGGTAAAGGATAAAAGCCTATGTATAAACCTTCCATATGCTTCGCCCATGGATCCCTAAAGAAAGAAATGAAACACTTATCTGTAAGAAAAGGGGGACCCACAAGAATAATGATTAAAGAATGCTTAAATGGTTAGTTGGAGGATAGGAAGTCTCATCATGAGTCAGCCTATCATGATCATGTATATTTAGTGGTATGACATTACCATCATCTAGTCACCAAGCCAGGGTAATGGATCTCAGTTGCATGGTTGAGAGAAAGGGGGTCTCATCACGAGCCAACCTTCTCATTTCCACTAGGTGTTTGTGAGTGACACTGTCATTATCTAGAAACCACGCCAAGACAATAGCCTTCAAATTGTCCCTAAATTTTGAAAGAAACAAAGAATGGAAAAACGATGGGCTTGAAAAAATTGCATTGCAAACGAAGGTGCCACACACCCTCTACAAAGGCACCCGTGAATGAGACACTACAACCCCTTGTATGTCATGAACACCATGCCCAATGATTCTTGACCCCTAACCAATCCATCCACTTTACATGGATTAGAGATGGATCTCTTGGAAACACTCCTTGACCTAGAGCAAGATATACCCAATAGGACACCTCGTCAACCCTCCCATATCCAAGCTTGGCAAGTCACATAATGTCTTTGAGCAATTAATTATTTGACAGGGTAATCTTTGATGCACATGCTTAGGTGGCTCATTTATTGACTTGATTTAATTATCATGATATTTTGACTTGTGATCCTTGGAGGGAGTGCTTATTTGTCTTTGCATGACCTAGTTGGTGGACAATTTTGGAGGAACAAGCCTAGCTTGGGCTTCCGTGGGTCTTGAAGCCCATAGGTGGATTCCAAGGTCCTACATGCCGGATGAGAGAGATGAAAATTCGAAGGCCTAGAATATGAATTTGACGACATAACTTATCCCCTACATGAAAACGTTTTTCCTAGGAGAGGCAAAATGTCATCTTTAGGAGCATGGCGTCACCTAAGGGGGATAGGGTTTGATGGTGATCTTACCACTCATTGGCACATGGATGTTTTGAGTAGAATGAGTTTTTGACCATGAATAAAGTGACTTGGATGCTTGACATGTGGCTTTGGGAATACTAACTACACTCCTCCACACCAATGACTTGCTCCTAGTGCCAAAACGTCCCCTAAAGGGGTGATGTCACTTTGAATTAGGGTTTCTTTTTGTGTAAAAGTAAATTTTAAGTGAGTTGTTTAATAGTATTTTGTAAAAGGGGAAAGATTAGGGTTTTTGACCCCTAGTCTTGTGGTTTACCCTAATTTTATGTGGACAAACTATTTTGGAGACATTTTGTATAAATAGAGATCATGGGATCTCATTTCATAATGTAACTCTCCCATTGTGAGAAGTACTTGGCTGAAATTTTCGCTACCCTTCGTAATTTTTGTATTTTTCTCTTGTGGAATGTATATTGGTGAATGGATGAGGAGGAGTGATGAGCACCCCCCTAAATTCTTTTTCTCTTGAATCTTGGATGAATCTTGCATGGTAATTAGAGTTTGTTCTCTCATTTTCTTGGATTAGGTAAGGAAAAATCTGCATATGCTATTATTTTCTTTCTTACTTTGGTTATTGTTGGTGGAAAACTTGGGGATGAGTATTGTTGGGTCTTTACTTCTTGGGCTGACCCAGGTTCTGATCTCAAACAGGTTTCCAACAAAAACCTTCAAAAGCTATCGGCCCTCCTGGTAAACCAGAAGGCAACATTGCGCACAGGGTGCATAGCACAATCTCACTCAAGATAGATTTTATGGGGACTGCAATACTCAGGTGTTCGCAGTCTAGGAATGTGGGGGAATAGTGATTGGGTCCTTTATTCCTTATGCATTATACTTGTTAATCATTCAATTAGTTCTATGATTTATTCATCTTTAAATCTATGCATGCATGTTGATATAACTACTTGAACCATTCATTCTTAAGCTAATGATCAACAGAAATTAAAACATTCATTAACAATCACACAACACACAAGGTTTACCATGGTTCACCCCCTCCTGGGGCTACGCCCACAAAGATTTGACTTCTCTACTCTTTTATTTATTTTGCTGCAAAATCTTGCGTTGCGCACATTACATCTTCAGTAATACAATCAATATTGAGGGTAAGAACCCTCTGTGAGGTTGACTAGATCACGCCAGGCTCCTCAACATGTGACCTAACCCTAAAATACTACCTTAATCGACTCTTCTACAATACTTATTATCATCAACAACCAACAAATTCATAATAATCAACTCTCTCTATCCTTAACTGACATCTCTTTTCCCATTACAAGTTCTCTTCTCTCATTCTCTCTCTCGACCAAGCCCT
This sequence comes from Picea mariana, assembly GCA_032191745.1. Taxonomy (NCBI): domain Eukaryota; kingdom Viridiplantae; phylum Streptophyta; class Pinopsida; order Pinales; family Pinaceae; genus Picea; species Picea mariana. Next base: position 81,267 of record JASDQU011402802.1, on the reverse strand, counting down.
CCTAGGTCCTTATTTATATTAATTTATAGGCTTATAGTTGTTACAATATTGTCAAAAACCCTAAACCTATCATGGTTAGGATTTTCTTCCTGCGCGCCACGTTTTTTTTCCTCTTGCATGGTGATTTTCCTTTTTTTTTTTGCATGCTACTTTCTTGCCACCTATTGTGCGTGCTCCAAAATTAGGTCTTTCTTTCCAAAAATAGGTCTTTTCCAAAACAAATATTTCTCCAAAAATAGGCTTGCACCTAAAATAGAATTCCTTCTAAAAATAGGGATGTGCCAAACATGCCCCCAACGATGACATGTGTCTCGTCCCGAGCCACTCAGGTAGTGTGCGCTCCCTGTACAACCTTTTCCAAACCATGGAAATTCTCTGCCAGTTCCTTTCCTTTTCCCTCATCTGCACAACTTTGTCTATTAGCACCTCGACTATCTGTGTTTTTATCTCTTCCTATAGTAATGTTGCACCTTATGAATGTGTCTGTGCCATGCTCGTCTTCTCTTCCTCCAGTTGTGCAATCATTTTTGCTACTTATTTCTAGAGGGGCTCCAATTAAGCTTGTCTTTCTTTCTTATTCGTCTGCATTGTCTTTAACTCTATCTGTAAAGTCTTCATTTCCTGGGTTCCCTTCAATAGCTCCTTAATACTCATTGTTTTATGTCGTTTCTTTAACTCTTGTATGACATCGCTGATTTTCTCCTCCTGTTGGTCCAATTGTTGGACCTTTTCATCCTCTTCCAAAACGGTCCAAATCTACGTAGTTCTGTCGAACATATCTGCGACTTCCCTTGCTTCTTTTTCCATCTCCACTATCTAGAGTGTGGATTTTTTTTCTCTCTATTCTCGAACCTCAGGAGGATTCGTAGGATTAATCTTTTATTTTAGCTCCTCGATTTCCTGCCTATATCCCTCAATCGTCTGTGAAATAATTTTTATCTTTTCTTCTACACTCCTCTCTAGTGCTTTTACATTGTATGGGATGTGATCGTATACCACTATTAGCCCTTGATCTAGATTTCCAGCGTGTTATTTATCCTCCTCTTTCTCTGAGGTCAATTGGTTGCAGGTGATTTGTAACATTTTGGTGACTCCCCTACCCACCTCCAAGTTCGTTGCATTCGCGCAGGATTTGGATTGTACTTCTTTAATGATACTAGCTTGGAGTCTATATAATGCCTTGGTGGGTATATGTGCCATGACTACTTCAAATTGATCAATTTACCCTATGGGTTTCTACGCAGTCTCTTGATCCATTCTGATCATTTGGCGAGTGACTGCGAATGTGTCCCTGCCTTGCACTACCAATTGAACAGTCTCCTCTCCTTATTTTTTCACAGGGGGTTGTTGTGTCTTTTCATGTCACTGCGTTGTGGCCTATGGTACTTCTTGACTTTGTAATTGTCATAGAGTTTCATGGACTTCTATGAGTTTTTCCATGATCTCTTCTCTTTGTGCCTCTGCAACCCAGAAAAATTCTTCCTCCCTATCATGGACCTTGTCTGCGCCGAATTCAACATCATCCTTCGTCAAGGTAATAACCGGGTTTTTCCTGGTATACTTCCCCTTTTTGCGTATATATTCTACCTTGATGGGTAAACTATATGTACTAATTTCCCTCAATTAAATCATCGACCAGGGTAAGTAGACTTAGATTTGTGACAAAATATGAGTCAAGGAAAAAAGGAACAACTAAAGGAAAGAGTATCTAGCCAAAAGGATGGTTTACCCTAATAATCATCACTCTTTGTCAATCTACCATTCTACTTTGAAAGATGATTTTAAAATCCATTTAAGCAACATATTCTATGTTAAATATACAAACCAATATTTAACTAGTGAGCTTTAAGCAATCTATCACTGAACTATTAATCTAAGTAAGCAACCCTTTGAATGAACAAGCAATATTTGAATAAGAAAGAAATATGTCAGAATAAACTTTATAAAGTGAACTCTATTCTCAAAGCATATATAAAAACTCATAATTTCTTTTATCCTACAAGAAACAAACTTTATCTTTAATTTTCTTAATTGAAAGCAAGAGCGTTGTAACAACATTCAGATGTAATGATTATGTCTACGGTGGAGAATTATGCCACGATGGCATATAATCACTAATGACAATTCAAATGGGATTAAATCAATGCTAACTTCTACAGAGAAATGCAACGTATGAATAAGACAATTTATGGAGAGATTTTCCATTATGAAAACAACATTACATGTTCTCGTAATCAATATATTCTATGAACATTCTACAAACATTGTGCAGAAGAGATTTGAAATCAACACTTGTTCTATCACACTAATACTGGAAAATATTATGTACAGAGTTGGTAATTCATGCAGACCTACAAGATATAACTAAAAATCATAACTCAACATCAACTCTTATCCTATCATATTGATACTAGAGATAGACTCAACAATTTCTGCAAACCTACAGATAGTAATTGAAAATTATAACTTAGTGAAGTAGACACTTCCTAAATAGCTAATCTGCAAAGTGATTGATAGTGTATAAAATAGGAAATAAAGCGATAATGGCACATTTAAACATTTATAAACACATGCCCATTAATAAATTATAACCTGCATAACAAGATGTTAGATGTTAGAATATAAACAAGTATGTATGAACAACTATGAGTGCTCTGTACTACACATACAATCCAAGGAGAAATCTACAAGTTAGAAAGAGATATACACAGTAACACAATTTGGACAAGTAACCTGATTTTAAAGCCCCAACTGTTCTACTCCCTTCGAGCATCTTCTGAGTTGTCGAAGATTCGTTTATCAAGTGGAGTGGTTATGAAAGTTTTCATCGAGTCCCTATATCGTCTTTGTATGATTAAATTGGTTGAAAGGTTGTGATTGGGAATGAGTAATAATATGTAGTCAAGGGATGCCTCCTTTTCGTTATACTTCCACTCATTGTGTTCTTACAGCATGGTCTTAATTGCAAATTGGAAACACCTGTGTGTTTTGCTAGGCCCGATCGGGGTTATAGCAATTTATGGAATTGGTGACTATGTGTATTTGGTTATGTTCATTGTGCATCCATTATTGAATCAACATGCATATTATGAATGGTTACATCGACAGTGATGAAGCTCAGGTTTATGTTGACTGTGGTTTTGTTGCAAAGTCTTCTTGGTTGATATGATGACGAATGTGTGTAATCAGGCATATTTTGAAAGTCTGTTCATTTTGGAAAGGGACCTGTGTATATTTTAATTTGGGCCGATTGAGAATCGGTAGACAATGAATGTTATTTTGATGCATTATGGGATAGATATGGAGCAATGTTGCTGTGTGTTTTCTTTAAATTCTTGAAGGGAAAGAAAATAAATTTAAGACCAAGCATTTTCTTAAGAGGACTGTTGAATGGAAAGTTGTTTTGATTGTAAGTATGATTGCACAGACTGTTCTAATTGAGAAGTTTTGAGAAATTTAAATGTTGTGACAACAAACAATTTGATACATAGTGATTGTTGATGTGGTGTTGGTATTTTTTTATTGAGTTTAGTACAGAGTTATGTTTTACTTGATTTGTTTTATGAACAATATTCATTATTTCCCTTCCATTCTCTCACTTTTCCGCACATTACAAATCCCCTCACCTTCCCAGATTCACTATTCACGCCATGTTCTTAAAATTAAATTATAGTTAAATGAAAACTTTGTATTATAGCAGTTGAAGGATGGCACAAAGATGAGTTACAATTGATATGTTTTTTTATTACAACACATTTGATTGTTTGATGATTTGTTGAGCAGTAATCATGATCTACCCCCCTTCATTTTACCACTTTTCACTCAATACAATCCATCATATATCCCATAACCCTTATTCACCCCCTGCTCATTGAAAAATATTAAACGATTTTTATGGATTGGATTGCATGAGTCTAATGTGTTGTTGAGCCAAACTTTGTTTCATATTTAAAGAGATGTCATGTATGTTTTTTTGAAGAAACTAGTTGCTAATAAACGTTGCATACATGAAAGAGTTTCTTCAGCAGAGGAAGACATGGCCGGAATAACAAGGGAAGAAGAAATTGAAACAGGGGCCCTAGAAGGCCAAGGTTTTCTATACATTTTGATGTCGACCCACAAGAGTTGAACCAACTATTCCAAGCTGGATTTTTCAAGTGGATTGTACAACGAGTGGTCCAACCTAGGCCAGAAAGGCCTCCTTTCCAAGCCCTGCATGTACCTGGTATCCTAGTTCCCCCTCATGTCTCTTTACAACCTGAATTCCTTGAAAATGATGGATAGAAAGAGATTGTCCACCCAACAATCTCCCAACATCGTGGTTGGACCAATTTGTCTCTACCTTCTCCTCCTCCACCGGTTAACCCAATTTTCCAAGCTTCCCCTACACACTCACCAGTAAAGTCCTCCCACGCAAGCAAGAGAATAAAAACCGAAGCCCACCATGCACCTGATAAAGGAAAAGCTGATACTACCCCCTCCTCTCCCTCAAGTGACTCTGCGAAATCCGTTTCATTCCGCATGCACTTGAGAGATGATTGCTCTCATGTTATCTGTGAGATCAGGACTAAAGGCTCCACACATCCTAAGGAAAATTGAGAGAAATCAAAGGGAGACAATAGAAACAAAGGGAATATTGCCTCCCAAAGTGGAAAATATGGTTTTTGAGTGTTTTTATTTATTGATTGTTGAGAGCAGTTGACTGTTGAAGTTTTTGGACAACATACTATTTTTGGACATGTTGGATATTATATTTTTTTGGATATGGTTTCAAATATCATTGATATTAATTTTCAAATTATGAGAGTGATAATGGGAGCCACACAGAGGGATGTCTTTGATTGATTCCTATTGTAGACAACAAGATTCAAGGCTGAATTACATCATTCAGACACTTGTTTTTCAAAGGTGTTGATTTATCTTTGATATTCTGTGTAGAATTGTTTGTTTGTGAATTAAATTTCATGACTGATAAAGGATATTGTGCAAAGTCGAGTCGGCAACAATCTGTGGCAAGTTGATCCAGCTTTTAAAGTTCAGTTTTTTACTTTTTGTCAGAAGTCCTTTTGTATGGTTTTCATCGGGGACATCTAAGTTTCACTTTGGTCCAAACTTCCTCAGGCAATTTTGTAAAGAGAATGATTCTTTTGATAAATTGGAATGAAATAAGCGATTTCCTTCTGTCTCATCTGTGTTAATTATTGACTTGGTATTTTTTCTTCTGTCTCTACATTTACTTTTGCATCTATTATATTCAGAAAATTACATAAATATTGATTTTTTCAACAATCTTTTATTTATAAGAAAATCAACCTAATCCCTTGTAACCAATACTTGTGGATTAGGAAACAATTTTTGAGGCTATAAACATAGGATGATATTCCCGTCTATCTTTCTTTAGCCAAGTAAGATATGAAAATGCTTGAGTAAGATAATTTCATATCTTTTCCTCAACATTTATTTGGCGACCATACTGGGGAGATCTTCCATATCTCTCTGGTTGTTTTTTTTATGCTTGATTATCATCGAATATATCTATTTTTTTATATTAATTCTTTGACAGTTTCATTTCTTAATGATTGTACCTGTTGCAAGGAAGCCTAATATTGAGCCTGGTCTTCAACATCATACCAACATTTATTTAAACGTGTTTAACACCATCTTAGATACTGCTAATACCCGAGCTGAGCTTAATCGTTCATGGGCAACAATTGAACAATACATAAGTGGCCAAGAACATTGGGAAGCTAGGCATAAACAGCTTATGAATCAACCATAACTTTATTTTTCCATCTTTGATCTTCTTTTCATGTCCTTAGACCCTCGTGTTTCTAAGAGAAGAAGAGGTTTATCACCTGAAATTAATCCTATTGTTGAAATAGGAAGAAGGAACATTGTGTTATCAACCCAAAAAAGTGATCTAAGGAGAACCTTGTATGATTCATCCAGTTCGTATTTCTCTCCCTTACCTATTATCCACAAGATGGCATCTAGTGGTGGTTTTGGTGGCAATGGAGGTACTTCTTCATCTCAATCTTCAGCTTCGTCAGTGATTGGTAGCTTGTATAGTCACCAAGTCCCTGTCCAATCTACCACAAACCCCACCAAAGTCATTAAAAAGTATGCGATTTTTCATTTTGAAGAAGATGCTACAACCACATCATGGCATGTTTCCTCTTCTCTTAACTTGGCACCTGCTACTCATCCACTTCCTAAATTCAAAGAGCATCTCCCTAGGTTTTCAGGGAATAACACTGTCACTACAAATGAACACTTGGTGGAATTTTCTAATGCCTGTCATAACATAGGGGCCAATGACAATGATACTTGTATGCGCTTATTTTTAAATTCCCTTGAAGGGAAGGCTACGACCTTTTTCTTTGATATCACCCCTAAGATTTTATCTACTTGGGAGGATTTAGTCTATTGGTTCAAATCCACCTATGGGAAATCCAAAATCCCAGCCGAGAAGTCACGAGAATACAATAACATCTCTTCTAAGGATGGTGAGACTATTAAGTCCTTCATCCTGCATTTCACCAAATTATACAATCAAATCCCTGAACTCATTCGACCTTAGAACCAAGCCTCTTTCATGCATTATTATAATGCATTACCTTCCCCCTACAGTAATAGGCTTAAGGAAAAGACCATTGATAACCTCGGTTCCACTCTGCATACTTGTTTAGAGTATGAAGAACAACTTGAAAGAACAAGTCTTCCTCAGGGAGATTCAGTTAAACAGACAGACATGTCCACCCTCTTACAACTTGTATAAGACATGAATAATCATATGATAGAATATGAGAGAAAGGGAAATGTCTCACCTCTTACCCCTGGAGCTTCATCCTCTTCTACACCCCCCTTTAGAAATCCAAATGAAAATAATTTTCAGCCTAAAGCTATCATGCCTCGTAGTTGGTGTGAATTTTGCGAGGAACACCATGAGGAAAGTACATGTGAGGTAAATAAGAGTTCCAGAGATAAAATATTTGGTAGGAGACCTAAAACTACCATCGTTGTCCTAGAATTTGCAAAGCCAGAAGATGTCATGGTCATCAATACTAGGAATAAATCCTATGCTCCCAAAAGAAAATATGATCCTCCCTGCAATTATTCTAGCCCAAGATCATCCTCACTAGCTGCTATTGTTCAGGTTCCTAAAGCTCCTGATATTCAAGGAACTACCTCCCCTCTTCCAAACACAACATTCTAAATCAGTTGGAAAACATTAACGCAGATGCAACCCTTCTAGACATGGTTGTCGTCCCTAAACAACAGAAGCATCTAAAACAATTCATGGAAGGAAAATATTTCGTTGTATCCAACCTATCTAAAGAGGTAGATGAAGAGGATTCGTCTGTAAATAAAGTAAGTGTACATAACTTTAGATACCCTATAAAAAATCCCCCTTTTTATATTTCTATAAATATTATGGATACTATTTCCCATTGTTGCCTCATTGATGACAGTTCGGGCCCAAGCGTAATGTTGAAGATTATTATGGAAGAGCTAGGCTTGTCTTGTACAAATGAAAATGCCAAAAGCATGCTCTCTTATAATAGTCTACAATAAACGACCATAGGTGAAATCAAGGGCGTGACCTTGGTTTTGTGTGCGCACCCTGAAATAAGGACAACCCTTAATATTCAGGTTATCGATATGCCAATAAGTAACTACTCGATCATCTTAGGAAGAGATTGGCAAGCTTTGGCAAGTGGGTACCTCTCACTTGATGAGATAGACTATTCATTCCTCGGAATGGTAAAAACATCATAGTCCTTAGAGAGGGAAGGATTTCTCCTTACATAGAAAGTGTTCCGCAACCTAATGTGAATTATATCGAGGACCTAGGGGTGTATTCCATCTTTGCCGAGGATAACACATCCTTGGAAAAAATTGACTTAGACAATGGTATGTGGCATATGCACTTTGATGGTTCATGATCCAATGAAGGAAATATAGATGGTATTATCTTGTACTCTCCTGTGGGGAAAATTCATAATTTTTCTTATAGGTTAAAGTTTGCTTGCACAAACAATGTCACTGAATTCGAAGCTTTACTATTACATTGAAAATTCCTATAATCTAGGTTGTGGTCACCTTATAGTTTTTGGGGATTCTGATCTTCTTGTGAATCTTGTACGTAAGATATACTCCCCTAGAAACAAGTTGATGAAACACTACAACCAAACTATTTGGGCACTTATCTTGAACCTACTATCTTTCAACATTACTCATGTTAAGAGGGAATTGAACTCAATGGTTGATCGGTTATTTGTTTTTGAAGCCTCTCCTAATCAACAACTTCTGCCACAAAGACCTGATTTTACTTTTCAATCTCTATATCGTCCACATATCCCTGACAATCTAGAATCATGGTAGGTCTTCCCTAGTGATGAGAGCATATGTTATTTCATTCAAAATGAACCTATTAATCCTAAGGAAATTATATCAATGGAAGATAACAAGATTCCTAAAGGCTTGACTCCTCTAGAAAGTTCATTTTCATTGAGTGATGTAGCAAACAAAGAGAAACATAAAGAAGAGGAGTCAAAAAAGAAAGTGGGTGAAACCATTTCCTTGAACATTGGAACACGTGAGTCTCCAAAGAATGTTAAAATAGGTGCCCAATGTTCTGATAAAGAAAAATTAAAGTTTTCCAAACAGTTTGGTGAATTTCAAGATGTTTTTGGTTGGTCTTATGAGGATCTTCGTGGTTTTGATCCCACTCTTATACAACATTCCATTCCTATCAAGGAGGGCATAAAACCAGTTAGGAAAAAATAAATACCTATCAACCCTACACTGGAAGAAACTATTCGAAAGGAGTTGGAAAAACTCTTGAAGGCTGGGATTATCTTTCTGGTTAAGTATTCAGAATGGGTTTCTATTTTGGTTCTCGTTTGAAAAACAACTGGTCAAATCAGATTATGCGTAGATTTTCGCTCATTAAATCAGGCTAGCATAAAAGATCACTTTCCTCTCCCTAATATGGAAATGATTTTGCAACAAGTTGCAGGGTCGCAGATGATGTCCTTACTTGACGGTTTCTATGGTTACAATCAAATCAAGGTAAAAAGGGAAGATAAATATAAAACCACCTTTATTACTCGTTGGGGCACTTTTTCTTATGAACGTATGCCATTTGGCTTATCCAATGCAGGTGCCACCTTTCAAAGAGCTATGCAAATAGCTTTTGATTATTTGATCTGAAATATTATTAAGATCTATCTTGATGACTTAACTGTGTACTCTAAGAACCGATCAGATCATTTTGGTCATCTTAAAAGAGTTCTCATGTGATGCAAGAAATTTGGCATTTCTCTAAATCCTTCTAAGTCTATTTTTGGCGTTACCAATGGAAATTTCCTTGGACACATTATCTATGATTCATGAATAATCATTGAACCTGAAAGGATTGTTGCTATCCTAAATTTGCCTGCTCCCACTTCCAAGAAGGAGGTTCAAGCTTTTATGGGGGTTATTAACTTTGTTCGTAGGTTTGTTCCTGATTTTGTTGTAATGGTTAAACCAATTCATAATCTTCTTAAGAAATATTGTTCCTTCTCTTGGACAGATGATGTCGAAGATTATTTTGTAGGGATCAAGAAAGAAATCAACTCTGCACCGGTTTTGGCAAAGCCAGATTTTGAGAAAATTGTTTATGATATATACTAATTCAACAGAGGAGGTAGTTTCTGCTATCCTCATGAAAGGTGATGACCAAGGTAACGAAAAAACAGTGGCTTACATGAGTCAAAGCTTGTCTGATGATGAATTTAAATATTATTTTATTGAAAAACATGCTTTGGCTCTTGTTAAGGCTGTTGAAAATTTTCTCCACTTCATCTCAGGTAAGCATACGTTGGTAAAAGTCCCTTTACATGTTGTCAATTTTTTTCTCTCACATAATTATCTTTCAGGGAAGCTTGCACATTGGCTTTCCAAGATCCAGGAGCATGATTTAACTATCGTGACTTCTACCACCATAAAGGGACGTGACTTATCCCTTCACTTAGCTCATCATGTTGAAACTAGTGAAGAAATTGATGAACATGATAGTTCTCTATCAACACTATTCTACATTGATAATTGGATCCTTCCTGTATTTGAACATCCTTGGTATAAGAATCTGGTTTACTATTTGCAAAACCAAAGATGTCCAGATAACTTAGACACTCATCAATGAAGAAGGCTCCGTCTTGAATTTGCTAGATACGTCATTATATAAGACTTCTTGTTTAGAAGGTTTGCTGATGGTATGTTGCTTTGTTGTGTAAACAATGAGGAACTACAAAAAATGTTGCAAGAAACTCGTGGTTCTTCAAATTCTGCTATTCACGTAGGAGGTCATTTTTCTTCTAAAACCACTTCTTTTAAGATTAATAGAAAAGGATACTATTGGCCTTCAATCTTTCATGACTCTTGTTTTTTGTTCGAGAGTGCCGGAAATTTGTTGGGAAAGACCTCTTTTCAGCCATGCCGTTACAACCTGTCCTCCCAGACTTTCCTTTTTCAAAGTGGGGATTGGATTTTATTAGTCCTATTAATCCTTTGTCTTCAGTAGGACAAGTCTTTATTTTGACAACCATAAAATATTTTACAAAATGGGTTGAATCTGTCACACTTAAACATTTGACAGATGATCAAGTGATTTCTTTCCTTGAAAATAACATCTTTTCCAGATTTGGTCTTCCTTTGGAAATGATTACAAACAATGGTCCCACTTTTATTTCTGTTAATCTGACCCAATTTTTAGTTAATATGGGGGTTAAAAATTTTACCTAATCAACTTATTACCCCCAAGAAAATGGCCAGGCCGAGTCTACCAACAAGAATCTGGTGAGAAATGTCAAAAGGTTCATCGAAGATAAGCCTCATCAATGGCACACTCTCCTCACTTACGCCCTTTGGGAAGATCGTACCACCGCCAAGGTAAGCACTGGTTGCACTCCTTTCCAACTTGTTTATGGTCAAGAAGCCATTCTGCCTACTGATCTGGAAATTTCCTCCTTAAGGTTAATGCTATAGGTCGAAGAATTAAACTCTTCTGATGTTTCACAAAGGATGAATGCACTCCTGGATCTAGAGGAGAAAAGAACGTTTTCCTTGGGTAATATAAAAAGGAGACAACATACTGTTAAGAAGTATTTCAACAAGAGTGTCAAAACTATCAAATTTAAAGTCAATGAGAAAGTATTGTTGTGGGACTCAACTCATGCTGATAGGGGAAGACACTCGAAGTTTTAAAAATTATGGTTGGGTACTTTCAAGATCGCTTTTGTCCTAGGTGAAAACTTTTACATTCTAAAGGATTTACAAGAGCGATTGTTTTCCTACAACACTAACGATTCTCACTTAAAACACTACGTGGAACCAACTTGAAAAGTTTAACGTTGTTTGGATTGTTCTGTATTTTAGTAGTTTCAATTCTGCTTTCATTTTAGTAGTTTTCCTTTCTGCTATTTCAACTCTGATTTTAAAATAGTTTTTAATTCTTCTTTTATTTTAGTAGTTTTTATTTGTTCTTTTATTTTTGTCATTTGATTTCTACTCACTCAAATTTTGCTATTTCATTTATGTTATGACGTTTCTGGTGTCTTTTTTATTTCAATTTTTGTCAAGAATAAATGTTGGATTAGTTCTACCACAACAACACTCCTGCAAATTATTACAATCGATCTTACACAACTGTTATGATGTTGCCCCTGAAGGCTCATTGAATTTATTTTCTGCTTTCATTGTTGTAACCTATTTTATGAGATAGTTGGTTACATCCCGCTTTTGCTTTCCATTTCTTCATCCATTCAAGATTCAAAAAGAGCAAGTTCGGAAATTTTTTCTCCTTGAAGTCAAGAGAAAATTCCGGTTGAATGATTATGCTTACAGGGATAAACCCCCTCATACGTAACACTTTCCACGAGTTATTCCCAAATTCTCGGTCATCTTTCCATTAAATTTGCTCACTTCACCCTATTGCATATTCATTTTGATTTATATCTCCTTGATCTGATGTTACTTGGTCTGTGAAACTAGCCATCCTAAGTTCTTAATCTGTTGGAAACAAATTTCCCTATGGATTCGCCCGTTTGTTGACGATTAAAAAACGCAACGAGGAATTTCACCCGCAAAATATTGCTAAAGCCCTATTATTTAAACTATGTTAATCATATAATATTGGTAGGTGGGACCTCCTTGTAGACTGGAGGCTCGAAGATAGTCATACCACACATTTGTTGTTGTTGTTTTGACACTACTTACATAGTCCTATATGGTTGGCAATGCAGTCTTGGTTTCATTTTGACATAGTAACATGTGGATGATGCATTTTATGGGATGTTTATGCAATTTTAAGCATTATTCTTATGTTATGATGGGCATATATTTACAGTTTCTATGATTTAATAATGTCACAAATCATCGTGATCTACTATCTAGCCACAAACACACAAGAAACATGTTAGTAATAACAGAACCAAAATAAAGAAAATAAACTTATGAAAAAAATCCTAAAAGGAAAGGATCTATGTTTGAGTTATGTTAAGGAATGCAAAGGTAAAATATGTTCGTGTTAGTCCTAACTATTATATGGTTGGTTAGTGGCTATGCAATTTTCATTTGATTTATGTTGGGTGCATATAACATTGCAATGCATATGGTATGGCATGAAAACTTGGAAAAGGTTAATGTGAATGTTTTGGGTGGCGCATTGGGAAAGGAATATCGTCGCAGATTTCAATGGTTTGGAAATTTATTACATGGTTTAATGCATTGGTGAATGTTGGTTGTCTTGTACTTCATAATTGAATAGGATAGAAGATGGAAGCAATGTGCAATAAATGCACGTCACTCCATACTCCCCCCATCGACCGTCACCCTAGTATTGTTCTTTGTTGCATTTTGGTATGTTGGTGGTTAAGCTCCACATTTTAGGCTTGGGAGGAAAACGCTAGACCAACTCGCCCTTTTAAGCTCTTTGTTACATATATGGTTCTTTTTCACCCCATCCATGAATTATGTTCTGTGTGTGAACAAAAAATGGCTCAGTAATGCTTGGGTTTGTGTTTCCCTGAGAATTGCAACTGTGTAAATGCGTGATTTTTCTCTCTAGAATGACTGTGTAATTGTTGAGATTGAAATCAAAAGAATTGGTTTTTGGCTGAGTTGTCCATTCACTAGTTTCTCTGTTGGTTAAAATCGTGGTGGGTCTTTGTGGATATTAAGTGAATGTGGTATTATCGCTCTATGTTTTAATGGTGTAGGGTTTCACTCTGTGTATTATTGTCGGTTGCTTCCTCACAATCATGAGTGTAGCCCTATCCATTCGTGTTCAGACTGCCATTTGGTTGTTGTGTATTTATCGTACTAGAGTCATGGTCATGGGATCATTCTCATTGTCTAGGCACCAAAGTATCTCAAGAATCGGTCTTAGGGTGTCCAGAACATCGATATATATGTTGTATGGTTGTGGGGTGATATAAGTTATGCCTCGGGTTATGCATCCTCACCGATGTTGTTTTCAAATGGTTCAACTCTTAAGAAATTAGACAGAGGTTATACCTCTGTGTGTTCATGGTGACTGTCATTGTTCAGTTGACATTCTCCTCTCCTCTGCGAATGTAAAGTGCACTATGTGCATCGATTTTCTACCCTACTTGTCATTTTTTCCTTTGTGGCTAATAGTTGTTCCATTGCCCAGACCGAGAGTTATAAGGAAACCCTGTGAATTTTTACTGTGATTATATCGAAAGGTTTTTGCCCGTGGTTGATATGTCCCTGAGGACCTCCAGTTATTTGTGCTATTGTTGAATGAGAAAAACCTTGATTGCTATCGTACTAGAGTCATGGTCATGGGATCATTCTCATTGTCTAGGCACCAAAGTATCTCAAGAATCGGTCTTAGGGTGTCCAGAACATCGATATATATGTTGTATGGTTGTGGGGTGATATAAGTTATGCCTCGGGTTATGCATCCTCACCGATGTTGTTTTCAAATGGTTCAACTCTTAAGAAATTAGACAGAGGTTATACCTCTGTGTGTTCATGGTGACTGTCATTGTTCAGTTGACATTCTCCTCTCCTCTGCGAATGTAAAGTGCACTATGTGCATCGATTTTCTACCCTACTTGTCATTTTTTCCTTTGTGGCTAATAGTTGTTCCATTGCCCAGACCGAGAGTTATAAGGAAACCCTGTGAATTTTTACTGTGATTATATCGAAAGGTTTTTGCCCGTGGTTGATATGTCCCTGAGGACCTCCAGTTATTTGTGCTATTGTTGAATGAGAAAAACCTTGATTGCCTCCTTCTATTTGTTGTGACAGAGCCTGATTTTAAAGCCCCAATTGTTTTGCTCCCCTCGAGCATCTTCTGGGTTGTCGAAGATTGGTTTATCAAGTTGAGTGGTTATGAAAGTTTTCATCGAGTCCCTATCTCATCTTTCTATGATCAAATTGGTTGAAAGGTTGTGATTGGGAATGAGTAATAATATGTAGTCGAGGGTTGCCTCCTTTTCATTATACTTCCACTCACTGTGTTCTTACAACATGGTCTTAATTTCAAATTGGAAAACACCTGTGTGTTTCACTAGGCCCAATCGGGGTTATAGAAATTTATGGAATTGGTGACTGTGTGTATTTGGTTATGTTCACTGTGCATCCATTATTGAATCAATGTACATATTATGAATGATTACATCGACAGTGATGAAGCTCAGTTTTATGTTGACTATGGTTTTGTTGCAAAGTCTTATTGGTTGATATGATGAATATTGTGTGTAATCGGGCATTTTTGAAAGTTGGTTCATTTTGGAAAGGGACCTGTGTATATTTTAATTTGGCCCGACTAAGAATTGTTAGACATTGGATGTTATTTTGATGCATTATGGGATAGAGATGGAGCAATGTTGTTGTGTGTTTTCTTTAAATTCTTGAAGGAAAAGAAAAGAAATTTAAGACCAATCATTTTCTTAACATGACTGTTGAATGGAAAGTTGTTTTGAATATGAGTATGATTGCACATAATGTTCTAATTGATAAGTTTTGAGAAATTTAAATGCTGTGATAAAAAACAATTTGATACATAGTGATTGTTGATATGGTGTTGGCATTTTTTGTATTGAGTTTAGTACAGATTTTGTTTTACTTGATTTGTTTTATGAACAATATTCGTTATTTCCCTTCCATTCTCTCACTTTTCCACACATTACAAATCCCCTCACCTTCCCATATTCACTATTCACACCCTGTTCTTAAAATTAAATTATAGCTAAATGATAACTCTGTATTATAGCAGTTGAAGGATGGCACATAGATGAGTTACAGTTGATATGTTTTTTTATTACAACACAATTGATAGTTTGATGATTTGTTGAGCAATAATCATGATCTACCCCCCTTCATTTTACCACTTTTTTCTCAATACAATCCCTCATATATCCCAGAACCCTTATTCACCCCCTTCTCATTGAAAAGTATTAAACAATTTTTATGGATTGGATTGCATGAGTTTGATGTGTTGTTGAGACAAAATTTGTTTCATATTTAAAGAGATGCCATGTATGGTTTGTTGAAGAAACTAGTTTCTAATAAACACTTCATACATGTATGAGTTTCTTCAGCAGAGGAATCCATGGTCGGAATAACATGGGAAGAGGAAATTGGAACAAGGGCCCTAGAAGGCCAAGGTTTTCTATCCATTTTGATGCAGACCCACAAGAGTTGAACCAGCTATTCCAAGTTGGATTTTTCAACTAGATTTGACAAGAAGTGGTCAAACCTAGGCTAGAAAGGCCTCCTTTCCAAGCCCCACATGTTCCTGGTATCCTAGTTTCTCCTCATGTCTCATTACAACTTGAAGTCCCTGAAAATGATGGATGGAAAGAGATTGTCGACCCGACAGTCTCCCAACATCGTGGCTGGCCCAATTTGTCTCTACCTCTTCCTCCTCCACCGGTTAAACCAATTGTCCAAGATGCCCCTGCACACTCACCAATACAATCCTCCCATGCAAGCAAGATATTAAAAATCAAATCCCACCATGCACCTAATAAAGGAAAAGTTGATGTTGCCCCCTCCTCTCCCTCAAGTGACTCTGCCAAATCTGTTTCATCCCGCATGCACTTGAGATATGATTGCTCTCATGTTATCAATGAGATCAGGCCTAAGGGCTCCACACAACCTAAGGAAAATTTAGAGAAATTAAAGGGAAACAGTGGCAACAAAGGGAAGATTTCCTCCCAAAGCGGCAAATATGGTTTTTGAGTGTTTTTATTTATTGATTGTTGAGAGCAGTTGACTGCTGAAGTTTTTGGACAACACACTATTTTTGGACATGTTGAATATTATATTTTTTGGATATGGTTTCAAATATCATTGATATTAATTTTCAAATTATGATAGTGTTGATGGGAGCCACAAGGAGGGATGTGTTTGATTGATTAACTAGTTGTGTTTATGTTTGTTAAGAAACAAAAGGGAGTCACAAGGGGTCCCACCTACTAGTTATTATTTATTAAAGACCCTTATTATTATTTTATTAATTTCCCCCCTAAACTAAAAGTTAGTTGAGTTTTAGTTAACTTAACTAAAAGAGGTAGTTTAACTACTTCAACTAATTATGATTGCTTAAAGGCAAAAAGAGAAGGAGGAACAAGAGTAGGATAGAAGGAGAAATCATACTAAGGTCTTCTCTTGAGTTATATTGAGATCATTCAGTTTTCATTCATTCTTTAATTCATTGAAATCCTAATTCTCTTTTATGACAACAGGGTCCTATTGTAGACAACAATATTCAAGGTTGAATTACATCATTCAGACACTTGTTTTTCATAGGTGTTGATCTATCTTTGACAGTCTATGTAGACTTGTCTGTTTGTGAATTAAATTTCATGACTGATAAAGGATATTGTGCAGAGTTGAGTGGGCAACAATCTGTGGCAATCTGATCCAGCTTTTAAAGTTCAGTTTTTTACTTTCTGTCAGAAGTCCTTTTGTATGGTTTTCATCAGGGACATCTAAGTTTCACTTTGGTCCAACCTTCCTCGGGGAATTTTCTAAAGAGAACGATTATTTTGATAAATTGGAATGAAATAAGCGATTTATTTATGTCTTGTCTATGTTAATTATTGACTTGGTATTTTTTCTTCTATCTCTACATTTAATTTTTCATCTGTTATATTCAGAAAATTACATAAATATTGATTTTTTCATTAATCTTTTATTTATAAGAAAATCAGCCTAAGCCCTTGTAACCAATACTTGTGGATTAGGAAACAATTTTTGAGGCTATAAACATAGGGTGATATACCCATCTATCTTTCTTTAGCCAAGAAATATTTGAAAATGCTTGAGTAAGATCATTTCATATATTTTCCTCAACATTTATTTGGAAACCATACTAGGGAGATATTCCATATCTCTCTGGTTGTTTTTTTTTATGCTTGATTATCATCGAATATATCTATTTTTCTAATATTAATTCTTTGACTGTTTCATTTCTTAATGGTTGTACCTATTGCAAGGGAGCCTTATATTGAGCCCGGTCTTCAATATCAAGCCAACATTACTTTAAAATTGTTTAACACCATCTTAGATACTACTAATGCCCGGGATGAGCTTAATTGTTCATGGGAAACAATTGAACAAGACATAAGTGGCCAAGAACGTTGGGAAGCTATGCATAGACAACTTAGGAATCAACCATAACTTTCTTTTTCCAGTTTTGATCTTCATTTCATGTCCTTAGACCCTCGTGTTTCTAGGAGAAGAAGAGGTTTATCACTTGAAATTAATCCTATTGTTGAAATAGGAAGAAGGAATGTTGTGTTATCAACCCAAAAAAGTGCTATAAGGAGAACCTTGTCTGATTCATCCAGTTTGGCTTTCTCTCCCTTACCTATTATCCACAAGATGGAATCTAGTGGTGGCTCGGGTGGCATTGGAGGTGCTTATTCATCTCAATATTCAACTTCGTTAGTGATTGGTAGCTTCTATAGTCACCAAGTCTCTGTCCAATCTACCACAAACCCCACCAAAGTCATTAAAAAGTATGGGATTTTTCAGTTTGAAGAAGATGATACAACCACACCGTGGCATGTTTCCTCTCCTCCTAACCTGGCACCTAGTACTCGTCCACTTCCTAAATTCAAAGAGCATATCCCTAGGTTTTCAGGGAATAACACTGTCACTACGAATGAACACTTGGTGGTATTTTCTAATGCTTGTCACAACATAGGGGCCAATGACAATGATACTTGTATGCGCTTATTTTTCAATTCCCTTGAAGGGAAGGCTGCGACCGATTTATTTGATCTTCCCCCTAAGATTTTATCTTCTTGGGAGGAGTTAGCATATTTATTCAAATCCACCTATGGGAAAACCAAAATCCCATCCGAGCAGTTACGGGAATACAATAACATCTCTTATAAGGATGGTGATATTATCAAGTCCTTCAACTTGTGTTTCACCAAATTATACAATCAAATCACTGAACTCATTCGACCTCAAAACCAAGCTGCTTTCATGCATTATTATAATGAATTTCCTTCCCCCTACCATCATAGGCTTGAGGAAAAGGCCATTGATAACCTCGGTTCCACTCTGCATACTTGTTTAGATTATGAAGAACAACTTGAAAGAACATGTCTTCCTCAGGGATATTCAGTTAAACAGAAAAACATGTCCGCCCTCTTACAGCTTGTACAAGACATGAATAATTTTATGATAGCATATGAGTGAAAGGGAAATGTCTCCCCTCTTACCCCTAGAGCTTCATCCTCTTCTACACCCCCCCTTTAGAAATCCAAATGAAAATAATTTTCAGCCTAAAGATATCATGCCTCGTATTTGGTGTAACTTTTGCGAGGAACACCATGAGGAAAGTACATGTGAGGTAAAGAAGAGTGCCAGAGATAAAATATTTGGTAAGATACCTAAAACTACCATCGTTGTCCTAGAATTTGCAGAGCCAGAAGATGTCATGATAATCAATACTAGGAATAAATCCTATGCTCCCAAAATCAAATATGATCCTCCCCGCAATTCTTCTAGCCCAAGCTCATCCTCACCAGTTGTTATTGTTCAGGTTCCTAAAGATCTTGAAAGTTAAGGAACTACCTCCCCTATCCCCTCTTCCAAATACAACATTCTAAATTAGTTGACCAACATTAAAGAAGATGAAACCCTTCTGGACATGGTTGTCGTCCCTGAACAACAAAAGCATCTAAAACAATTCATGGAAGGAAAAGCTTTTGTTGTAGCCAACCTCTCTGAAGAGGTATATTAAGAGGATTCATCTGTAAATAAAACAGGTGTACATGAATTTAGATACCCTGTAAAATAAACCCCTTTTTATATTTCTGTAAAGATTATGGATAAGATTTCCCATTGTTGCCTCATTGACGGCGGTTCATGCCCAATAGTAATGTCGACGATTATTATGAAAGATCTAGGCTTGTCTTTTACAAATGAAAACGCCAGAAGCTTGCTCTCTTATAATAGTCTACAAAAAATGACCATAGGTGAAATCAAGGACGTGACCTTGGTTTTGTGTGCACACCCTGAAATAAGGACAACCCTTAATATCCAGGTTATCAATATACCAGTAAGTAACTACTCAATCATCTTAGGAAGAGATTGGAAAGCTTTGATGGGTGGGTACCTCTCACTTGATGGGACACACTTATCCGTTCCTCGGAATGGTAAAAGCATAATATTCCTTAGAGAGGGAAGGATTCTTCCTTACATAGAAAGTGTTCCACAGCCTAATGTGAATTACATTGAAGAGGACCTAGGGGTGTATTCAATCTTTGTCGAGGATGATAACACTTCCTTGGAACAAATCGAATTAGACAACGGTATGTGGCATATTCACTTTGATGGTTCATGCTCCAATGAAGGAAACAGAGCTAGTATTATCTTGTACTCTCCTATGGGGAAAAATCATAATTTTTCTTATAGGTTAGAGTTTTCTTGCACAAACAATGTCACTAAATTCGAAGCTTTACTATTAGGCATTGAAAACACCTATAATCTGGGTTGTGGTCACCTTATAGTTTTTGGTTATTCTGAGCTTGTTGTGAACCTTGTACGTAAGATATACTCCTCTAGCAACACGTTTATGAAACGCTACACCCAAAATGTTTGGGCACTTATCTCAAACCTACTATCTTTCAACATTACTCATGTTAATAGGGAATTGAACTCAATGGTTGATCGGTTAGCTTTTTTTGCAGCCTCTCCTAATTGGAAACTTCTGCCACAAAGACCTGATTGTACTTTTCAATATCTATATCGTCCACATATCCCTGACAATATAGAATCATGGAAGGTCATCCCTAGTGATGAGAGAATCTATGCTTTCATTCAAAATGAACATATTAATCCTAAGGAAATTATATCAATGAAAGATAACAAGATTCCTAAAGGCTTGACTCCTCTAGAAAGTTCATTTTCATTGAGTGATGTAGGAAACAAAGAGAAACATAAAGAAGAGTCAAAAAGGAAAGTGAGTGAAACCATTTCCTTGAACATTGGAATACCTGAGTCTCCAAAGAATGTTAAAATAGGTGCCCAATGTTCTGATGAAGAAAAATTGAAGTTTTCCAAACTGCTTGGTGAATTTCAAGATGTTTTTGCTTGGTCTTATGAGGATCTTCATGGTTTTGATCCCACTCTTATACAACATTCCATTCCTATCAAGGTGGGAATAAAACCAATTAGGCAAAAACAAAGACCTATGAACCTTGCACTGGAAGCAACTATTCGAAAGGAGTTGGAAAAACTCTTGAAGGTTGGGATCATCTTTTCGGTTAAGAATTCAAAATGGATTTCTAATTTGGTTCCTGTTCGAAAAACAACTGGTCAAAACAGATTATGAGTAGATTTTCACACATTAAATAGGGCTAGCATAAAAGATCACTTTCCTATCCCTAATATGGAAATGATTTTGCAACAATTTGCAGGGTCGTAGATGATGTCCTTACTTGATGGTTTCTCTAGTTACAATCAAATCAAGGTAAAAAGGCGAGATAAATATAAAACCACATTTATTACTCATTGGGGCACTTTTGCTTATGAACGTATGCCTTTTGGATTATCCAACGCAGGTGCCACCTCTCAAAGAGCTATAAAAATAGCTTTTGACGATTTGTTCGGAAATATTATTCAGATCTATATTGATGACTTAATTGTGTACTCTAAGAACCGATCATATCATTTTGGTCATCATAAAAGAGTTCTCATGCGATGCAAGAAATTTTCCATTTCTATAAATCCTTCTAAGTCTATTTTCGGTGTTACCAAGGGCAAGCTCCTTGGACACATTGTCTCTGATTCAGGAATAAGCATTGATCCTGGAAGGATTGTTGCTATCCTAAATCTGCCTGCTCCCACTTCCAAGAAGGAGGTTCAATCTTTTATGAGGATTATTAACTTTGTCTATAGGTTTGTTCCTGATTTTGCTGTAATGGTCAAACCAATTCATAATCTGCTTAAGAAAGATCGTTCCTTCTCTTGGACAAATGATGTCGAAGATGCTTTTGTAGGGATCAAGAAAGCAATCAGCTCCGCACCGGTTTTGGTGAAGCTGGATTTTGAGAAATAATT
This sequence comes from Picea mariana, assembly GCA_032191745.1. NCBI lineage: Eukaryota > Viridiplantae > Streptophyta > Pinopsida > Pinales > Pinaceae > Picea > Picea mariana. The sequence goes on along the minus strand of JASDQU011402802.1, from coordinate 59,661 downwards.
TATGATATATACTAATGCCACAGAGGAGGAAGTTTATGCTATCATCATGCAAGGTGATGACCAAGGTAATGAAAAACTAGTGGCTTACATGAGTCAAAGCATGTATGATGATGAATTTAAATATTCTTTTATTGAAAAATATGCTTTCGCTCTTATTAAGGCTGTTGAAAAATTTCGCCACTTCATCTTAGGTAAGCATATGTTGGTAAAAGTACCTTTACCTGCTATCAAGTTTTTTCTCTCATAGACTTACCTGTGTATGAATTATTCCGCTGCGTATTAAATTAGTATATATGAGATTTGTACTTACAATATGCATGCTTTCTAGTTAATGTTGTGCATGGTATATTGTGCATGTCTTTTATGTTGTAGTATGAATCTTGATCATTGTATGTATGCATTTCATGCTTCTTTATTAATTAATTGTTATTAGAAATTTGAAATCAACCAAGAAGTGTGTTCTTGGTGTGGCATGCCCGACCTATGGGAGGATGGGTACATTATGTTTTGATATCAGAGCTCATGGTTCCAATACTAATCCTGGAGGTGTCGTGTAAACCAAGATTGGAGAAAAAATTTCACAGAAAAATTGAGCTACATAGTGCTAGAAGGCGTTGAGAGCACACCTTAACAATGTTTGAAAGCTCAAGAGGTGTAGCAGTTTCAAGAAGTCACGATGGTCATAGGATCTATTCAGGAAGGATATGAATCCCTCACAACCGTCAGATTTGGGAAAAGAGCTTGGAGGTTAAACCCTCAAGTCCTTCGGAATTCGTTGCTTCAACAGTTTCAAGTTCCTTGTCATAAAAGAAGCCCGAAGCCTCGAAGCTCCAATGTCCCAGAGTGAATCTATGTCGTAGATCACGAGGAGGAGTACCTGGCCGTTGGATTTGGCCAAGGACATGTCTGGGCCGTTGGACCAAGCACAAATCAGGAGGCAAAGAAAAGTGGAGAAGATCAAACTCCAGTCATCTAATTTGCGTACTAGCGAGTGTGAGTCATAGATCTCATGACAGTTTGGAGGTTCGACACTCCAAGAGAAGTGATTCCTTAAGATGCTAGGAAGAAAATCTCCTGAAGTCCTGAACTCTAGAGTAAATCTGGACCCTTCATATTCAGGGACATGCGTCCGAAGAATAGAAAGGGTTCGTAAATTTGACGTTCAATAGTTCGGGGGTGTGGTGGTGTCCAACAGTGAAAACCTTTGAAGTCTCGAACTCCAGAGTAAATATGGATCGTTCGTGTTTGAGGAAACATGTCCGCAGATCATCCTATTCGAGAATTCGATGTTCAGGGGATTTGAGGTATAGTGTGGAGAAGCCTCCCAAAGTTATGAAGTCCCGAAGCCTCGAAGTCGCGAGGCACTAGAGTGACTTGGCCTGTTGACGTCACCTAGGGTGACGTGGACACACTTGATGCTTTCCACGTGTCACCGTGTTTCATTTTTTTCAAAGACCATTCGTGCCAGTTAGTATATGACACATGTCACCCATCAGATAGGGTCATGTGTCCATTCCTTATGTTCTTCCATGTAGCACCCCTTGGTGCTTAGTTGTCGACGAAGAACTCCGAGAGCTCACAAATTCGACATTCGGAAGGAATGAGGTGGAATGAAGGTGAAAACTCCTGAAGCTCCGAAGAGCGGAGTAAATCCTCACCATTTATCAAGAGAGGACGCATGGCAGTAGATTTTTTATTCCGGAGACTTATCACTCCAAAGGATTCCATAGATAAGCAGTTGGGGTCGAGGACTCCCGAAGGCATGAAGGCCAGAGTTAATCTCGACCATTGATCGAGATATGATACATGGAGGAAGGAGAGGATATCTAGTAATTTGACACTCCGGGAGACATGTGGAGAGGTGCTTTGGAAATCCCTAAAGCCTGGAGCTGCAGATAAAATCTCGTCCATTGATCACAGAGGATACGTGGCAGCAGATCCAACAATCTGGAGACCTGGCACTCTGAAGGATTGAGAATGTGGATAGTCCAGAACTCCCAAAGCCCGGAGCCCCAAAGTTCATGTTGACCGTTATATCTACAGATCTACAATGGAGATTTGGTTTAATATTCCAACGTAATATTAAAAATTCCAAACAATAATTAGATTTCAAATGTATAACAATGTATTCCATAAAATTGTGGGTCGCCAAAGGTAGGGTACACCACTACGCTTTATGATCTGTGCAATGAATATAGATCGTCTGATCTACAATCAGATTTCAAACTCAAAACAAAAATTGTATTGAATTTAAATTACGGGTACATGCCCCGAAGTTAACCCATGTGCATATACAATCTCTGCAATGGATTATGACCATCAATCTCAGCCTGGATAAGCACCTCCCGCTAAGCACTTGGTCATGGCCTTGGTCCTATGAGACTTCGGTCAGAGTAAAAGGGGAGCTAGTGGCTGAATTGTTGTTTTTAAGGGCAAAAAAGCACTAAGAGGGGTTATGCCTGCGGTTTCGAGCCGTGGTCACTTGGGAAAGTGGTGTGAAGGAAGCACCTATGCAGAATTGATTTTTGCATCGATCTATGGATAACATGGAAGTGTTATA
>JASDQU011402801.1:0-42226 GCA_032191745.1 Picea mariana | reverse complement strand
CAGAGCAGGTTCCTTCAAAAATCAGTTTAACCACTTAAAGGTAGATCATGGAGAGTACCAACTCGTATAGAAATGGAATACCACAGTTTGATGGACAGAAGTATGCTTTTTGGAGCATAAAGATGAAGACATATATACAAGCACAGGGATTTCAAGTTTGGCAATCAATTGTAGATGGATACACAACACCAGCAATTCCACCAATAAATGACAAAGAAGTGAAACTCGGTGAGAATAATTCCAAAGCCAAAAATGCACTTTTGAATGGTCTCAGTGATACAGTATTCACCAAAGTTTCACATTGTAAATCTGTTAAAGAGATTTGGGACAAGCTTCAAAATATTTATGAAGGAGATTTAAAAGTCAAAGCAACAAAGCTTCAAACTTACAGAGGTCAGTTCGAACAACTAAAAATGAAGGAAGATGAATATATCGTAGCCTACTTCTTACGAGTCGATGAAACAGTGAAGGCAATCATAGGATATTAAGATCTTCGATGAAACAGTGAAGGCAACTAAATTTGTAATTGTTCAAAAGGTACTAAGATCTCTTCCTATGATATTCAACCCTAAGATATTAGCACTAGAAGAAAGATTGGATCTAAACTCAATAATCATGGATGAACTACATGGAATCTTCTGAGCATATGAGATGAGAACTGAACACGAAAATCCAGATGTAAAAGAAGCAACCTTCAAAGCATCCAAAAGATCAAAGAGAAAGAAAAATGAACAATAAGAATATAGCAGCAACAGTGACGTCTTGGAAGATGATGAAGAAGTGGCCAACTTCGTAAAAAGACTGAACAAGGGAACCAACGGTAGGTATAGAGGTAAGCTTCCTTTAATTTGTTTTAATTGTGATGGTATTGGTCATTTTTCTAACAAATGTCCTCATAAGAAAAAGAGAAATTATGAAGGTTACTCAAAAGGCAGACAAACATATAAAGGTAAAAGAACTACAAAGAAAGTTTTCAAGAAAAGCTTTTGCACCAAAGAAGACATCTCATCATCAGATGAAGATGAAGTCAGTGACAGTGAAACAGGGAGAGTTTTATTCATGGCAGTAGAAGAATTTAATAAAGAAGACTCCGAAGAAGAATATGAATAAGAAATTGAATAGGTAGAAGTTGACTTCCGAGAAGAATTAATGAGTGCCATAGAAGTTATCATAAGAGAAAAGAAGAAAAACAAGAAACTACAAGCAGAACTAGATAAGAAAAAAGACACTCAAGAACTAAAAAAAATGATCACAAAATTGAAGGTTCAAATAGAAGAAGATAAAAGAATTGAAAAATCACTCAAAGAACAACTAGAAGGACGGGATCATTGGAAACCTGGAAGCGGAGATTGTCACACTAAGAAAGGATATTCAAAAGAAAAATATGCAGAATAGTTCAAAAGTTCTGGATGACATTATCAGCAGTCAAAAATCTCATCTTGACAAGTCTGGACTTGGATACAATCAGACAGAAAAGGGATCAAGCTCCAAAACAACAGAGAAAGAAACAAATCTAAAAATCTATGTAGAAGCAATCAAAGGGGATAAAAAGATATACAAGGAAGATTATAGGGACACTCCTCCATCGAGAAGATTTAGATTTCATAATCAACAACAGATAGACAAGCCTCAAGAAGAAGAAGGATTCATAAAAGCACCTACTTTCAAAAGATCTTCAACTACCAGGTATCAAACTATATTTTTTGGTTTATGTTATGCATGTAATAATTTTGGACATAAAGCTGTAAATTGCATAGCTAACAACATGAACAATAACTACTTTGAGAGCCATACACAAAGGGGTTATTCAAGAAGACCTAGTGAAACACAAAGAAGAAGTTACAACAGGTTTGAATCTTTGAGCACTGAAGTGGAATGTTACAAATGTAACAATTTTGTACACATGGCCAAAAATTGTAGAATGGCAGTCCCTCCTAAAGAACCTCAACAGAGTCACAAACAAGAACCTCAGAAAATAACATGGATAAGAAAGCAAGATCAATATAGCAATGAATAATGCACAGTCGCTCTACAAGCTAAACAGAAGAAACGTGGTTGATATGTTGACAGTGGATGTTCAAAACACATCATAGGTGATAGAGACAAGTTTCTTACATTACGAAAGGAAAGAGATGGATCAGTCTCCTTCGGAAATGATGATTCATCCAAAATCATTTGGAAAGGCACAGACTAAATTGGGAACAAGAATGAAAAGGCACAAAATGTTCTAATAGTAGAAGATTTGAAACATAATCTTTTAAGTGTGAGTCAAATGTGTGACCAAGGTCATAAATTTACTTTCAATTCACAAAAGTGTGAGATAAGAAAAGAAGGTTCAGGGAAATTGGTCGCTACAGCTGCAAGAACTTCAAGCAACATATATGTGTTAAGCGAAATTGGAAATGAAAAGTGTTTTCTAGGAAAGGAAGATGAAAGTTGGCTATGGCACAAAAGAATGGGTCACATGCATTTTGATAACCTTATCAAAGTCAGCAAAAGAGAAGCAGACAAAGAAATTCCCCATATCACGAAACCAACCAACACTTTATGCAAGCATTGCCAACAAGGAAAGAAAACAAAGACCAAGTTCAAATCAATGGAATATTCAACAACAAAACCACTGGAAATTGTGCATACTGATCTAGTTGTACCAACTACAACAAAAGGCTTAAAAGGTGAGAGATATTTTATGTTATTAGTTGATGATTATACAAGAATGACTGCAGTTTGTTTTCTCAAGAAAAAGTCAGAAGCTTTTGAAAACTTCAATATGTACAAGGAAATGGTTGAAAATGAGATGGATTCAAGAATCAAATGCTTGAGATCGGATAATGGAGGAGAATTCACCTCCAAGGAATTTATGGACTACTGCAACAATCATGGAATAAAAAGGCAATTCTTCGTCGCTAGGACACCTCAACAGAATGGAGTTGTTGAAAGAAAGAACATGACAGTATGAGAAATGGCTCGAACAATGATAATGGATTCAAAGTTGACAGATATTTTTTGGACACAGGCAGTGCATACAACAGTTCACATTCAAAATAGAGTAATGCTCAGAAACAACACTGATAAAACTCCCTACGAGCTATGGAAAGCAAATGCTACATCAAAAGAGAAGATGACAGAATGGGAAAGTTTGACTCTCGTGTGGACAAATGAATACTTGTTGGTTGCTCAAGTACAAGGAAAGCATACAAGTGTTACAATCTAATATTAAACAAAGTTGTGGAAAGCATCAACGTAACAATTGATGAAATAGGTAGACCAGAATCAAAGGAAGAAGAAAACAAATCAATGGAACAACTTTTTGAAGAATAAGATGAAAAAGAAGTATAAGAGGACGATGAAGATGAAGAGAATCTGATAGAAGCAGAAGAGCAAGTTCAGCAAGTATCTCCAAAGACACCTAGCAAACGAGTACAGAAGAATCATCCTTCAGATCAGATTATTAGAAACAAAGATGCAGGAGTTGAGACTAGAAGAAAAATCCGTTCACCAGAACAAACACACCTACCACTCTAATATACAATTGAACCAAATTGTTTTGAAGAAGCCAGCAAGGATGAATTTTGGAATAAGGCCATGGATGAAGAATTGGATCAAATAAAGAAAAATGACACTTGGGAATTGGTTCCAAGACCAAAGAATAAGAATGTGATCAACACAAAATGGGTTTTCAAGAATAAATTGAATGAAGATGGATAGGTTACAAGGAACAAAGCTAGATTGGTATGTAAAGGATATGCACAGATTGAAGGAATCGACTTTGAAGAGACATTTCCCCTAGTTTCCAGAATGGAAGCAATTTGTTTGCTTTTAGCTTATGCATGCTCCAAAAATGTTAAAGTATATCAGATGGACGTAAAATCAACTTTTTTGAATGGGGAACTTGAAGAAGAAGTCTACATTGAACAACCAGAAGGATTTCAGTTGTCAGAGAACATAGACTATGTGTGTAAATTAAAGAAGGCCTTGTATGGTCTAAAACAGGTTCCTAGAGCATGGTACTCCAGATTGGATAAGTATATGTAGAGGTAGGACTCAGAAAAGGAAGTGCAGACAACAACCTCTACATCAATGTAAGTCAAGGTAATATTTTATTAATTGAAGTTTATGTTGATGATATTATTTTTGGTAGTGATGATGACAGGTTTAACCAGAAATTTGCATAAGACATGCAGAATGAATTTGAAATGTCATTACTTGGAGAACTATCCTTCTTCCTGGGACTTCAGATACATCAAAGCAACCAAGGAATTTTTATTTCTCAAACCAAGTATATCATAGAAATGTTAAAGAGGTTCGGAATGGAAGATTGCAAACCAATTATCACTCCCATGCAAACCAGTTGTAAGTTGAGCAAAGATGATGATTCGAAGTCTACAGACCAGAGGCAATACAGGTCAATGATTGGCATCCTACTATATGTGAAAGCATCCATACCAGATGTAATGCAGGCAGATGGACAGGTGGCACGATTTCAAGAAGCACCAAAGGAATCACATGTATTAGCAGTATAGAGGATCTTCAAATATCTCAAAGGAACATAAGAGTTTGGATTATGGTATCCAAAAGGAAAAGATCTATCACTTATTGCCTACACAGATGTAGATTGGACAGGTTGTATTGATGACCGACGGAGCACTAGTGGAGCAACGTTCTACTTAGGTGAGTGTTTGGTATCATGGCTAAGCAAGAAACAATCATCAGTATCTCTATCTACAATCGAGGCAGAGTATATTGCAGCAACAACATGTTGTACACAGGTTCTTTAGATGAAACAAACTTTGATAGATATGCAGGTTGAGTATAATGAGCCCATTCCAATATATTGTGATAATACAAGTGCCATTAGTATCTCAAAAAACCCAGTGATGCACTCGAAGATGAAGCACACTCCAATCAAGTATCACTTTCTATGGGAACAGGTTGCAGAAAAGAACATCAGAGTTGAGTATGTGGGTACAAAAGAACAAGTGGTAGACATCTTTACAAAACCACTTCCATGGGAAGCCTTTGAATATCTTCGCCAAAGAATTGGAGTTATTTCTACTCCAAAATAAATGTTTTTTTAATGCTTTTTGAATGCGTATCTTATATGTCTTAGATGTACACGAGGAAGCACCATAAGAGGACAGTTCATTCAAGGGGAACAACCCTGAATGGAAAGATACCTTTGCCATTGATGACAAATGGAGAGAGATTTGTTAGATGCAGAGGATAGAGGCAGATTTATCAGATGTAGAGGACAGAGGCATGGTTCTAGGGGGAGAATGAGTGATATGATTTCAGTATTGCATTAGAGTGTTGTCATCAATGCCAAAGGGGGAGATTGTTGATTAAGATTGGTTTTCATTGATGTCAACCCTTGAAGAAAGCCCCGTAGCACAAAGGTTTGGGTAATGGACCCAAGATTGTTTGATGCAAATATGACTCATTATTTTTTTTTCATGGTTGATAAGAAGTAAATATGGATGAACTCCAAAGTGGTCCCCTTATGGTTAAATCCTTTACGGGAAGATGCTTTGCAGAGTAAGAGAACTTGTTCTTAATTGTGGAATAATGAGATGAATGATAGTGAATTTTTTAGGGAAACTATCCTAGATGGATAGTGCTTGTCATGCCATTTCTGGTGGTATGTAGAAAGTCACATAACTCCTCACGGTTAGAGAGTTATGACCATGTGAAGTTGGAGAACTCAGGTTTGGGTAATGGACCCAAGTTTGTTTGATGGATAATGGTATGATTTTTTCTATATTTGAAGGTAATACTAATGTATATGGATAGTACATGTCATTCCATTTCTGGTGGTATGTGGAATGTCACATAACTCCTCATGATTTGAGATTTATGGCCTTACGAAGTTGGAGGACCCTCATATGTCATCTAGAAGCCCCAAAAGGTCAAAGTAGTCAAAGTGGTTCAAGAGATTTTAAAAGCCAAATAATAAAGTGAAGTGATGAGTGTATTATAATTCAAAGTGAATACAAAACAAATTATTTCAATAATAAATTTAATAGAGAAATTTGTAGTGTCCCCAAGGTCAAGCCCTGTCATAAATTATGTTCTGAAAGAAATTGTAATTATGTTTTATAGGCTGGTGCGCCAAGTTTTTATACGATGGTGGCTTATGTGTTTGTTAGGCCAGGGAGCCTAAGTGTTGAAGACCAGGAGCCTGTTGTTGTATATGTAATCATGCAGAACAATTAATAAAATATAAACACCACCATGTGCAGACCGACCACGATGAATGAGTGAAGGGGGACTAAGAATCCATAGAGTGGGCAAGGAATTAGGGGCTGGAAGGTGGGAAAAATGGGATAAGTGTTTAGCCTAAGGGGCTTAAGCCTAGAAATAATATTTTATTATTATTCCAAAAGAACATGTGCCATTTATGTTTTATCCTAAGGTCCTAACCATAAGGAAGGTAATGCATGTTGAGGAACGCATGCAGTTTCTAGGGCGACAAGTGTCAGCCCCGACCCATGCAAATAAAAGGTCCAAGATGAGCCACAAGAGGGGGTTCTCCTCCATTCCACCCCGACGACCTGAGTGCATACGGCCTCTGAGTGATATGATGGATCCAACCTCTGCAAAAAACCTCATACACCTTCTGAACTGAAAAACCCATGTTCGTATGGAGAATCTGTGTGCATCCACTGTCAAGCCCGAGCCTGTCCGTGGAGTTCCTGTCCCGAAGTCGTGACCGTGAGACCATTCTTTGATTGTTGAACCAGTTGTGATTGATCCTGTGTCTGTTTTTCCCGTGGGATTGTTGTGGCCATGCAGTACTGGACTGCATGTGGCTTGTTGGCCTGTGAGCGATTCTCTCCAAGTGAGAGAGTGTGTAGAGGAAGGAGAGGACTCCTGGAAGGAACCCTGTAGTTGCCACAGAGCTCGGAGACTTCCGGTCCGATCTATTGTTATAACCCAAGGCAAAGGAGGTTAGCAGCCGAAGGACTATCCAAGTGACAGAGAAGGTGTATACTCCTGGGGTGGAACAGACATGTGGGGAATGAGGGTATGTGGGCAGTGAGTGTGAGTGGTTTCTGGAAGAGAATCCCTTCCTATGGTTGTGTATTGTTTTCCCTGTAACCTCAGCCTAGCCTAGGATTCCTTGCTTTGGGGTGGAGCTTAGTCCCATCTCGGGGGTGACCCACTGCTGAGCTGATGAGTAGTGCGGTCTAAGGCTGGGAGGTTCGTGGAAGGCCTGCACTTGGTTGGTGGAATCTACCACTGTTAAAAGATAAGTATTTGTTTATGCTTTAATCATGTTTTGCATGACTATGTTGCTTATGTTATCATGAATTCTGCTGTGTATATGAATTAATATTAAACGCTATTGATTGTTAATTATAGCAGTAAATAATATGTTTACTCTGTGCTTTAAATGTATTTCTTTTCTTAAATGCATGTGGATTGTATAATTCCTATATGAGTTATGTAAAAAGGGGTGTTATAGTTTTCCTTTAAGAACGATTAATCCTTGGTAGCAGAAAAGGTGCGCTACAGTTTGGTATCAGAGCCAAGGTTTTGACGCTGAGCCTAGATGGGCTAGTTGAGTGGTCTTTGGACTGAAGGTGTGAGGAGAAATTGTGTCTGGAGGACCAATTTCGGACCCTGGATTGCTCTGGAGTGTCAAGTAGTTGCTTGATCATGCTTATGAGCTTAGGAGGTATAGCGATGTTATGAAACCGTAGCCAGTGTGGTATAAGTCCACAGGGAGAGAGGACTCCACACCAGAAGTGTTGGAGCTTTAGGATCTGTTCGGGAGGGAAGGTGAACCCTCATGACCGTCAGATATGGAAAGTGTGCACAAGGCTTAAATCCCTTTGGAGTTGCATAGGAGAGTGGAAATCACGATAATCGAAATCCCGAATTAGTCAGGACCGTCCATCAGAAAGAACGCGTGGAGAGCGATCAGCCTTTCGCTGACTCGTAACTTGAAATAGTCAAAGGGTGAGTTCGTGAGAATTCACGAAACACGAATTCATGATTGGATAATAACCGTCGATCTAAGAGAGATCTGGATCGTTAATTGTCCAGGAAGAAATCGACGTTTTGGGAGATGGGAAGTGAGGAGAGGTGAACACCTCCAAAACTCGAAACCCTGAAATCTCGAAACAATCTACACCATAGATCGTGGGGAGAAGAACTTTACCGTTGGATCAAGTAGGTTAGTAGACAGTGATTTCGGGATTTCGGCAAATGGAAGTTCAAGATGTGTGGATGCACGAACTTCCGATGCCTGAAAACCCCGAAACGTCGAAAGGATCTGCGTCGTAGATCTGAGAAAGATTTGACCGTTGGATTTTACTAGGAATGGATGTGGACACATGGATGTGTACCACATGCCAGTGGGTCGAGAAGAAAAGCGAGAGTGGTGGGACCCGATGACATTGTTAAAAGCGACGTGGACCCTCATGTACATGCCACGTGCCACCGTGGTTGTGGGTGACCATTGTGCTATGTGGGCCCGGAGGGTAAAGTAAATTGGAATTTCGAAAGTCGGGGGTTGGAAAGGAAAGCAAGTCTGAAAGCCTCGTGGACCGAAACTCTGAAACCCGAAGTCCTGAAATACTGAAACCCGAAGTTCCGAACTCCCGGGTACCGAAAACCCAAAGTCCCGAAGTCCCGAAATCTCCAAAGACAGAAGAATCGTAGCGGATTTTAAGGACGACAACTATGTTGTGGGCCCGGAGAATAAGGAAACCGAATTTTCAGAATTTGGGAATTAAAATGATAAAAGGTTGGGAGTCATTGCAAAATGAACTCCCGGGTGCCGAAAACCCGAAGTCCCGGGTACCGAAAACCCAAAGGCCCGAAAGTCCCAAAATGCCGAAAACGAAAGTTTCAAAAACTCGAAATTTGCAGAGCCGAACGAGAGCTCAGAAAACTTATTTGAATCAAAATGTCTTTTGTTCTTGTTCGTATTGGCTTATAAATGTTGTGGATTGTTCATGAAGTTTTAATGGCCTGACAAACTTCGAATTGAATTGCACAGTGTGTGTGCAGAGTTCAACGAAGGTCAAGACTCCAGCTAACCAATGCTGAGTATTGAATGGGAAAAGGTGCAGATTGCCTCCAAAACAGGAGACGAATGGGAAGGAAAGGATGTCAATGTGGAAGTGGAAGGATCGAACTCCAATGGGCATAGAAAAGAGAAGGATAAGGAAGGGCACATAATGAAAATCATTGAAGGATTGCAAAGAGAGGCCCAAGCTCATCGAGATGATAGCGGAAATCTCATGAAAGTCAGGGATCGACAGGGTGAATTCAACTTAAAATTGTTGAAGAGCCTGGAAAGAATAGAGAGGAAACTCAAGAAGGGAAAAGACTCAAGTAAGACGGAGAGTTGCAAAACCCCTGGGAGAAGAAGGAGGTCAAGAAGCGTCAGGACTCCCGAGAGGAGAAGGAGGTCGAGGAGTGGTAGCCGACATCTTAGTCGCTCCCAAAGACATTCGAGTAGGGAAACACGCAGCAGTTCAAGCCCGTCCCCTACCAAAAAACACCGAAAATCTGGAAGGGATGAATTGAAAGGGGAAATCAATAAGATTAAACCGCTTACATTCGATGGTGAACATAAGAAGGAAGAAGATGTCGAAACATGGTTTTTGGGTATGAAGAAATACTTCCAACTGCAGAATTATTCTTCCCATGCAGAAGGAAGAATTGCAATGTACCAGCTGAAAGGAAAAGCATCCATGTGGTGGGATCAGTTGGTGCAGGTGCAACACATCAGAGAGAAAGAGGTCACATGGAAGGAGTTTAAGAGGTATTTTGAGAAGAAATACCTGACCAAAAGATACTATGACAAAAAGATGAAGGAGTTCTTCGAACTCAAGTTGGGCAGTATGACCATTGATGAGTATGAACGAAGTTTTCTGGAACTACTGAAGTATGTTCCATTCATCAAAGACGAGGATGTCAAAATTCATAGGTATCTGAGTGGACTTCCACCTTCCATTGGTGACAAGATTCAATATGATGATCCTAAGACTATGGAAGAAACAATAAGAAGGGTGAAATGCTTATACGAACAACAAAGAGAAAAGCCTACCTTTCGGAAGGCTTGGGATGACCAGAAGATGTTTAAGAAAGAACAGAGGCAGAAGGGAAACAAGCCTCCCTTTTTCAAGAACAGCCCTTAGGGACAGTCATCTTTTAGAGAGCCCGAGTGAGCAGATGCCAAAGCCTCCACCTATGGAGTGTTGGGGTTGTAAAGGGAATCATAGGTACAAAGACTTCCCCCATAGAAAAGACAAAGCAAGAACTATCCATATTGTTCAGCAAGCTGAAACAGTGGAGGATATGGGTAGCAGAATGTCGAGGATCTATGCATCCCTGGACAACAAACAAGTAGAATTTCAATCGCACGTGATTGAAGTGGAAGGTACGATCAACAACCAACCACTTGTTATTTTAATTAATTCAAGGGCTAGCCATAGTTATATAGATCCTAGAGTGGTGGATAGTTTGTATCTAATGAGAAGCAAACATGAGAAGTCTTGGTTAGTGCAGTTGGCCACAGGGACCAAGAGGAAGGTCATTGAATTAGTTAAGTCATGTTCAGTGGACATGAAAGGAATGAGCATTAAGGTTGAATTGAACATTCTGCCTTTAGGCTCATACGATTGTTTAATTGGGATGGACTGGTTGGACTAGCACCATGCCCTTCTGGATTGTCGTAACAAGAGGTTTACCTGCCTAAACGAAGAGGGAAATCAAGTAACAGTCCAAGGAATTCCCAGAGCCATGGCTGTTAGGGAAATCTCAGCCATGCAGCTGAAGAAATGTTACCGGAAGGGATGTCAATTATTTTCAGCTCGGGTGGAAGAAGCATCCCGAGATGTAGTCTCGAATCTGGAATACCACGAGGTATTCAAAGAATTCAAGGACGTATTTCAGGAGGTACCTGGACTACCTCCGAAGAGGGACATCAGTTTTTCTATAAATTTGATGCCTGGAGCAACTCCAATTTCGAAGGCTCCTTACAGAATGAGTACGCCAGAGCTGAAAGAGTTGCAATTGCAGCTCAAAGAGCTACTAAAGAAGGGATACATTCACCCCAGTGTGTCACCGTGGAGTTCCCCGGTCCTATTCATGAAGAAGAAAGATGGGACACTGAGACTGTGCATTGATTTTCGGCAGTTGAATAAGGTCATTGTCAAGAACAAGTATCCTTTGCCAAGGATTGATGATCTTTTTGATCAGTTGAAGGATGCGAAAATATTTTCGAAAATAGATCTCCAATCAGAATATCACCAAATGAGAATAAATGATGAGGACATCAACAAGACCGCCTTTAGAACAAGGTACGGTCATTATGAGTTCATGGTGGTGTCATTAGGGTCGTCCAACGTGCCTGCGGTTTTCATGTGCTTAATGAATGGAGTGTTTAGATATTATTTGGACAAGTTTGTCATAGTCTTCCTGGACAATATCTTGGTGTATTCCAAGACAGAGGAAGAACATGAGCAACACTTGAGAATGGTGTTGCAGGTGTTGAGAGAACACCAGTTGTACGCAAAACTGAGAAAGTGCTCATTTTATCAAAGGCAGATTCATTANCCGCCTTTAGAACAAGGTACGGTCATTATGAGTTCATGGTGGTGTCATTAGGGTCGTCCAACGTGCCTGCGGTTTTCATGTGCTTAATGAATGGAGTGTTTAGATATTATTTGGACAAGTTTTTCATAGTCTTCCTGGACAATATCTTGGTGTATTCCAAGACAGAGGAAGAACATGAGCAACACTTGAGAATGGTGTTGCAGGTGTTGAGAGAACACCAGTTGTACGCAAAACTGAGAAAGTGCTCATTTTATCAAAGGCAGATTCATTACTTGGGGCACATTATATCTGAAGAAGGGATCGTTATGGATCCTGAAAAGGTAGAGGCCATTTGAGAATGGCCAGTGCCAAGGAATGTGGCAAAATTTAGATCTTTTATGGGTCTGTCAGGCTACTATAGGAGGTTTATAGCCAGATTCTCAAAGATAGCTCATTCTATCACTTCCTTACAAAGGAAGGAGAAGAATTTCCAGTGGACTGAAGAATGTGAGAGCAGCTTCTAGCGATTGAAGCAGCTACTAACCAGTGCTCCAATCCTGGAGATTGCAGATCCAAATAAGGATTACGTAGTGTGCATAGATGCGTGTAAGGAGGAGCTGGGAGGAGTTCTCAGCCAAGAGGGATTTGTAGTTTGTTATGAGTCCCAAAAGTTGAAGGAGCATGAGAAGAATTATGCCACTCACGATTTAGAGTTGGCAGCAATTGTCCATGCATTGAGGAAATGGAGACATTACCTCATGGGAAGGAGATTCGAATTAAGAACAGACCACAGCAGTCTGAAGTATTTATTTGATCAACCGACTTTAAATGTGAGGCAAACCATATGGTTGGAGTTTCTGTGTGAATATGACTTTGATATCAAGCATATCAAAGGGAAATAAAATAAGGTGGTTGATGCACTCAGCAGAAAAGTGCACGAATTACATGCTACAGCCATTAGCATGTACATGACTGAGATGAAAGACAGAATTTTGGAAGCTGCAAATACTGATTGGTAGTACAGAGGTCTTGTAGCAAAGCTACAACAGCATGAGAGACCACAGACCAAGGAAAGTTACACCTTGGGAACTAATGGTTTACTTATGTATAAAAACAGAGTGTATGTACCCAATGTTCGAGAATTGAAGCTGGAAATTCTAAAGGAGATGCATAACGTGGCTTATGCTGGACATCCTGGATATCAAAAGACTGTGGCAGCAGTCAAAAGCCATTATTTTTGGCCGAGTTTTAAGAAAGAAATCGCTAAATACATCGCATGATGTATGGAGTGCCAAAAGGTTAAGGTTGAGCATAGGCACCTAGCAGGGTTGCTGCAGCCTTTACCCATTCCTGAGTGGAAATGGGACATGGTGACAATGGATTTTATCACCGGACTACCTAGAACAAGCAAGCAGCATGATTGAATCATGGTGGTGGTGGACAATCTTACTAAAGATGCCCATTTTATTCCACTCAAAACCACCCATAGGGCAGCAGATGTTGCTGATATCTTCTTAAAAGAAGTTGAACGCTTGCATGGAATTCCTAAGACAATTGTGTCTGATAGGGACCCAAAATTCACCTCGAATTTCTGGAAAGGACTGTTTAAGGGATTCGAAACGAATCTGAACTTTAGTACAGTGTATCATCCTGAGGCTGATGGTCAAATAGAGAGGGTGAACAGAGTAATAGAAGACATACTGAGAATGTATGTGATGGATAAACCATCAAGGTGGGAAGACTACCTGCATTTGGTAGAATTTGCCTACAATAATGGGTATCATGCATCGTTGAAGATGAGCCCATTCGAAGCACTTTATGGAAGAAAGTGCAACACTCCAGTGAGTTGGGATAATGCAGCTGACAGAGCAGTAGTTGGGCCTGAACTGTTCAAAGAGATGGAAGACCAAATGATAAGAATTAAATAGGACCTAAAAGCTGCCCAGGACATGCAGAAAAGTTACGCTGATAGTAACAGAACCCACAAAGAATTCAAAGTGGGTGACCATGTTTTCCTGAAAGTGAAAACTAACAGGAGTTCCCTGAAGCTGGGAAGTTGCGCCAAGTTGGCAGCAAGATTTTGTGGGCCATTTGAGATCCTGGAAAGGATTGGGCCAGTTGCATACATGCTTGCATTACCTGCATCTATGACTGTACATAATGTGTTTCATGTTTCACTACTTAAGAAATATGTACCTGATGCTAATCATGTTATCGATTGGAATGTGATTCAGGTGGAACCCGAAGGTGTCCTGCAAGTGCATCCTGTGCGCATATTGGATAGGTAAAGAAAACAGCTCCGGAATTGAGCCATAGAGCTTGTAAAGGTCCAGTGGACCTGGTACGGTCTTGAGGACACAACATGGGAGCATGAAGAGGTTATGTGGGCAGAGTACCCGCATCTTTTTGAAAATTTTGAAAGGCTTGCAGAGACAGTGTAAGTTGCACTGAGGACAGTGCAAAAATAAGGGGAGGGGGATTGTAGTGTCCCCAAGACCGAGCCCTGTCGTAAATTATGTTCTGAAAGGAAATGTAATTATGTTTTATAGGTTGGTGAGCCAAGTTTTTATACGTTGGTGGCTTATGTGTTTGTTAGGCCAGGGAGCCTAAGTGTTGAAGGCCAGGAGCATGTTGTTGTATATGTAATCATGCAGAACAATTAATAAAATATAAACACTGCCATGTGCAGATCGACCACGATGAATGAGTGAAGGGGGACTAAGCATCCATAGAGTGGGCAAGGAATTAGGGGTTGGAATGTGGGAAAAGGGGGCTAAGTGTTTATCCTAGGGGTCCTAAGCCTAGGAATAATATTTTATTATTATTCCAAAAGAATATGTGCCATTTATGTTTTATCTTAAGTTCCTAACCATAAGGAAGGTAATGCATGCTGAGGAACGCATGTAGTTTCCAGGGCGACAAGTGCCAGCCCCAACCCATGCAAATAAAATGGCCAAGATGAGCCGCAAGAGGGGGTTCTCCTCCATTCCACCCTGACAGCCTGAGTGCGTGCGGCCTCTGAGCGGTACGATGGATCCAACCTCTGCAGAAAACCTTGTACACCTTCTGAACTGAAAAACCCGTGTTCGTCGTGAGAATCTGTGTGCATCCACTGCCGAGACCGAGCCTGTGCATGGAGTTCCTGTCCCGAAGCCGTGACCATGAGACCATTATGTGATTGTTGAACCAGTTGTGATTGAGCCTGTGTCTTTTTTTCCCATGGGATTGTTGTGGCCACGCAATACTGGACTGCGTGTGGCTTTTTGGCCTATGAGAGATTCTCTCTAGGTGAGAGAGTGCGTAGAGGAAGGAGAGGACTCCTAGAAGGAACCCTGTAGATTCCACAGAGCCTGGAGACTTCTGGTCTGGTCTGTTGTTGTAACCCAAGGTAAGGGAGGTTAGCAGCCGAAGGACTGTCCAGGTGACAAAGAAGGTGTATACTCCTGGGGTGGAACAGGCATGTGGGGAATGAGGGTCTGTGGGCAGTGAGTGTGATTATTTTCTGGGAGAGAATCCCTTCCTGTGGTTGTGTATTGTTTTCCCTGTAACCTCGGCCTAGCCTAGGATTCCTTGATTTGGGGTGGAGCTTAGTCTCAGCTCGGGGGTGACCCACTGCTGAGCTGATGAGCAGTGCGGTCTAAGGCTGGGAGGTTCGTGGAAGGCCTGCACTTGGTTGGTGGAATCTACCACTGTTAAAAGATAAGTATCTGATTATGATTTAATCATGTTTTGCATGATTGTGGTGCTTATGTTATCATGAATTCCGTTGTGTATATGAATTAATATTAAATGCTATTGATTGTTAATTATAGCAGTAAATAATATGTTTACTCTGAGCTTTAAATGTATTTCTTTGCTTAAATGCATGTGGATTATATAATGCATGTATGAGTTATGTACAAAGGGGTGTTATAGTTTTCCTTTAAGAATGATTAATCCTTGGTAGCAGAAAAGTTGTGCTACAAAATTAGAAGTGGGTTAACCCTAAAATAAGGAAAGTGGGCCAAGTGACCAGAAGAGGTTTTTAAGGAAGCTACTTGGAGAGTATAAATAAGAGGCAAGGATCTCTAATTTTAATCACACTTGAGAATATTGAATATTTATAGGTGTTTTAGGTAACCAAGGATATCTAAGCCGAATTTCTGAGGGAATGTGAAGAAAAGAAGGCCAAAATGCAAGGAAGGATAAATTCTTTTGATGGTGCTTTCTAAGGTATGTTATTTACAGGTCATCTCACCATTTGCACTATAACTTTTTTTCTATAATGATTCAAACTGTGAAATTTCTATTCGATTCAGAAAACATACCCAAGTATCTGTGGTAAGAAAATTCATCTTGTGGGTCATTGTAATTTGAGAGTTACACTCCGTGGAAAATAGAGTTTGTGGCTAGTCCTAAAACTAGCGAAAAACGGGTGTTTTGGGTAAAAACGTCATAACTTATTCATAACAGATCCAAATTCAGTGAGAAAAAATGTGTTGGTTATGGTACAGTCTGTATTATTCTATGTAATAGTTTCATGTCAATTCAAAAAATATTTCATGCAGGGAATGCTCTACAAGGTCGCTCTCTAGAATAAGGCAGAATTCATAAAGGTATGCCATTTTTGCTATAACTCCTTTTCTGAGAGGTTCCAAGTAGTGAAACCTGGAAGAATTGCATAAAACACATTGAAGAACATTGTGTATCAGTTTCATATCTTTATACATTACAGTTTCAAAGTTATGATTACTTCAAGTTAGGGTTTTTTACTAATCCAAAACTAGGCATGTGAGACTAAAGAAAAGTTTGATGAAAATGCTAGGATCTTGTTATTAAAGTTAAGGAAGGTTTGCAAGAATGTGATCATATACACCATGTCTATTACAGAGCTACAAATCAGATTTGGATGATGAAATTGATGAGGGATTTTGGTTGAGGTAGATGTTGAGTACATGGTTGAGACAAGTAGTTGATGAGTTGGCACATACATGAGGTGTATAGTTGATGATGTTGGTACATATTGATGAGTATTTGACACATTATTGGTACATACTTGGTACATGGTTGGATGCACTTGTTTATGGTACAGGTTGATTACAGGTTGTTTGGTACAGGTTGGTGCATGGTTGATGCAGTTGTTTATGGTACAGGTTGATTACAGGTTGAGGTACAGGTTGATGCATGGTTCATATTTATTGGTACAGGTTTACAGTGGTATATCTCACATTGATAGTGTGATAGTGGTTCCATCATTCTACTTCTACTTCAGGGTGGCAGGACGAGGCAGGGACAGGTGGTTGTAGCCACCTTCCGGTTGTAGTCGGATAACATAGGAGGTTGTAGCCTCCTTCTGGTTGTAGCCAGAGAATTGGGGAGTTGGAGCTTCCCTCAGGTAGTAGCTTGAGAAACTAGGGGGTTGGAGCCTCCTTCCAGTTGCAGCTGGAAAACAAAGGAAGTCGGTGCTTCCAATGAATGTAATTCTTTAAGACATATAAGAAAAATCATTCTGTGGTTTTCTTCCGATTTGGGTTTCCACGTAAAACACTGGCGTACTGTGTATGTGTGTGATTGTTTATTTCTTACTTCTCATTATTGGATAATAATTCTACATTGATTTAACATTTGAAGAAAAAGGATTATAATTACGCTATTACTAATTCACCCCCCTGTCTCAGTAATCCAACACCTTGGCCTTACTAAAAGGTTTAAGGCATCTCATTTTCTTTGTCGTTGCACTCCTTGCAAAGCCTTCCTTCACCAAAATGTTCAGCAATTCTGGGATTCTTCCACACCCTCAACCGTGTATTTCTTGGGTATGCTCACACAAGCTGGATGCCCTCCTAGCAGAGTATCCCAGAGTGTTCAGTAACTCTAGACTGTGCCTCTCTCCACACGGTCTTTATTTCCAAGGGACTTAACCGCCTTGAAATTTCTCCCTAAGTTAGTGAATAAATCTGGTGTGCCCTCCTGGCAGCTTCTCTTATGACTCCACTGCGTTCAGACACACACTCCTTGCATCGGATGACAGAGTTTTCTAGATCTGTCATGCACTCCTTACACTTAGCCTAGAGAACCAGTCTTAACTCAACGCACTCTCAAATAGAAAGTTGTATCTCTATCCCTGCAGACGATTTCTAACATTCATCTACAATTCAAAGGCATGTAAAAGACATTCATAACACAACATCCATTGAACAGAAATGTAAAACAGGAAAAAATGTCATTTCCTATTAATGGTGAATGTCAAATTACAATGGTGGAGTTCGAGCTGAAACTGAGTCTCAGCTCTCTGTATTCCCCCTATCGTCTAACCTCAAATATACATCCAACACAAATCCAACCTCTACTTTGCAAAAAAACAAAGATTTATACAAGAGGGGCTCAAATGAGCTTCCCTCGCAAGCTTAACTAATGGTGTCAAATCACTATCCCTAATGCCTATCGAAAGGGAAAATTACAATGATGTCCATTTGCTCCAAATCGGACGCAAATCTATTTCGTCGTCAACCTATTAATGGAGACCTTATCTCCATTTTTTGTGAAAGCATGATTTTTCTCCTTCCATCTTGTCTTTAATTAATTCCCGGATCTCATCTTGGATTATCGAGGTAAAAATGAGAGGGTGACACCTCTCCTTCCTTGAATGCACACCATGCATGTTAATTAGTTGGCCCGTGCTGAGGTGGAGTGATGCTACTGTATCAAATATATTCCTAAAACAATGTTTAAGACAAGATTTGGACATTAAGTATTTACTGTATAACTGTTTGGATTGAAAAATGCCCCTGGTGTATTCATGAGTTTAATGAATGGGGTGTTTCGCGAGTACTTGAAAAAGTTAGTACATGTATTTATTGATGATATATTAATTTACTCTCGGACGAAAGAAGAGAATGACGAACATCTGAGATTATTTTAACTGTGTTTAAGAGAAAACAAGTTGTACGAAAAGTTGTCGAAGTGTTCTTTTTATCAGACGAAGATTCACTATTTGGGACATATTGTTTCTGAAAAAAGGTATCTTTGTGGATCCAACAAAGGTAGAGGCTATTATGGAATGGCCATCACTGACGAACGTTCAATAAGTACATAGTTTTATGGGATTAGTGGGTTACTATCGATGCTTCGTCGAAGGATTTTCAAAAATAGAAAACCCAATTACCAAGTTGCAAATGAAGAATAAAAAATTCATATGATCAGAAAAACGCGTTGTAGCATTTCATAAGCTTAAAGAATTACTAACAACAGCACTGATATTGAAAGTTCCAGATATGGACAAGGAATTCTTGGTATGCATTGACGCATCCAAGGAAGGGTTGGGTGGAGTACTAATGCAAGAAGGTCGAGCTATCGCATATATTTCAAGGAAACTAAGAAGGCATGAAAAGAATTACGCAATACATGATTTGGAATTATTGGCGATTGTTTATGCCTTATGAGTTTGGACACATTATCTTATTGGATGAAAATTTGAGTTGAAGATCATAGTAGATTGCAAGACATTTTCACACAGAGTGATTTGAACACACGACAAAGACGTTGGTAGGAACTTTTAAGTGAGTATGATTTTGAAATCACGTACATTAAAGGAACAATTAACAAAGTGGCAGATGTGTTGAGTCGGAGACCTTGCATTTTCTCATTAATACCCCTAAAGACGAATCTTTGAGAAAATATTTTGGCATTACAGATTGATGACGAATGGTACAAGGGAGTAAAAGACAATATCAGACCAGATACCATGATGATACCTAGATATCAGGGTTATTTTTTATATAGTGACGGACTATTAAGATACAGTGGCAGAATTTACGTACCACCAAATGACGAGATAACAAAATCAATTTTGAACAAAGCTTATCGAACAATGTATATGGCTCATCCTGGATTCACGAAGATGAAGGAAGATCTTAAACCATTATTCTTTTGGAAGGGAATGAAAACAGATATAGTTAATTATGTGGCGAAATGTCTTGAATGTCAGTAGGTGAAGGTTGAACATAGACATCCAACGAGATTATTACATCCACATGCGATTCTTGAATCGAAATGGGAAATTATATCGATGGATTATATTGTTGTATTGCAATTGAAAGAAAGGAGACATGATTATATTTCTGTAGTTGTCGACACGTTAACAAAGACTGTGCATTTTATTACAGTGCGTACGACATATCAAGCACTTGATATAGCTATACATTTTGTCAAAGAAATTGTAAGATTGCATGGTGTTCCAAGAAAGATAATATTTGATCAATGATCGATATTCACTGGACGTTTTTGGACTAGTTTCCAAGAGGCTTTGGGAACACAATTGAATTTTAGTACAACCTATCATCCTGAAACCAATGTACAAACTGAAAGAATAAATCAAATTATAGAGGATATGCTTTGGATGTATGTTATGGATCAAAAGAAACGATGGGAATAATTTTTACCATTGGTAGAATTTGCGTACAACAACAGTTATCAGAGTTCGATAAAGATGGCACCTTTCGATTTTCTATACAGATGACCATGTCAGACACCTTTGAGTTGGGATCGACTAGAAGATAGGGTCCTGGTGGGACCAGAAGTGATTCAAGAAATGGAAGATCGGATGAAATCCATAAGGCAAAGGATTAAGGAAGCACAAGATTGAAAAAAGAGTTATTCAGATGTGCATCGTATTGACCATAGTTATGAGGTTGGTGATAAAGTGTTTTTGTGGGTGAAGTCGCATAAGAGTTTGATTAAGTTTGGAAAGGGTGTTAAACTCTCTCCAAGGTTTGTGAAACCTTTAGAAGTTGTAGAAAATAAAGGACCTATGGCTTACCGACTAGCCTTGTAAATGTGTTGAACCTGCACATAATAGATATAGCTAGAAAATACCACACACATTTGCAGAGAGAAATTGAGAAAGAAGAAGCAAGAGAGAAAGAATAGAAAAATTCTCATTAATCGTAATGAATAATGAATAATTTACACATGATATACTCTGTATAATTCAACCAATGTGCACTGGAGGAGAATCCAATGCACCATAATGGTGGTCTAGAGTGATCTGGACACACACTAGCAGTTACGGGAGTAATCTTCCACCTAGTCTAGTCTCTCAGGCAATTACGGGAGTGAACTGCCACCTAGTTGAGTTAACTAGTCTACCAGTATTCAGTTAACTAACTGAAACAGAGTGAAGTGAGGAGAATATCGGGGAATCATGGGTAATGCGCTAGTCTGGTGATGATACCAAGGCTAATGTGCATTATCTAGTGATGATCCCAATGTTGCATGGTGACAAAACCAATGCAACATCTAGACTCCACTAAACTAGTCAAAATGAAGTGAAAACTGACGAGAATATTCTCCCTAGAGGAATATTCTTCCTAAAATATAGGAGATTGGATAATGACTAATAAACAAGGAAAAACCTTAGGAAACAGAAATCCTAGGTGTGTGTGATGTAACTCCAACACCCCCCCTGAAAATCACTATGGTGAAAATAAAGAATGGGTCCCGGCAACGTGGCCATGTTAGGTACCCAAATACAAAATATACACTGAAATAAAGTGAGGAAAGAGGGAAAACCTCATGGAAAAAAACCCCCCTCAAGGTACAATGTATGTAAAAATAAGAACTGACAGTTGTTAGGCAATTGTGTCCTTCACTCCAAGACGACTTCGTAGAGAATGGAACTTTGTCTCAGTGAAGGTCTTGGTGAAGATGTTTGTCATATGTTTGATTGAAGGACATAACTATAGGTCGATGATCCCCTCGTGTAATAAGTTCCGGATGTATTTCACGTGGATCTTGATGTGCTTCATCCATTGCCTCTGAACTGGATCTCTACAGAACTTTAGAGTGCTTTGGTTTTCACATCAGATGACGATCAACCAATGAAACTGAATGCCCAACTCGAAAAGAAATGTTGTAGCCACATAGCATGAATGGTTATGTTAACTAACCCTATGTACTCTACCTCAGTTGAAGATAGAGCAATGGCAGCCTGCTTCTTGCTAGACCAACAGATAGGCCTGAAGCTAATACTGAGTGAGTAACTAGATGTGGACTTTTGATTAGTTCTATAGCAAGCCCAGTCAGAATCAGTGAACCTGATGAGATCTAATGTAGAGTCTGTTTCATAATGAATCCCAAAGGTGATGGTGCCCTGTATGTATCGAAGGATATGATTTGCATCCTTCCAATGTAGCTCATGCCGCTCCTGCAAGAACCTTGAAACTGTGCCAACTTCATAGGAGATGTATGGTATGGTGTGTATGAGATACAACAAGCTCCCCACTAGTTGTATGTAGAGTGTGTTGTCAACTAGTGGAGTGTCCCTACCATCCTCAAGTTTGACTCCTGATAGGAAAGGAGTCGGAGCAGACTTGCATTCTGTCATGTGAAATCTCTCAAGGAGATCTCGAGCATACTTGGCATGAGACAGTTTGATGATTGATGCATCCTGATTGATATCGAGTCCAAGGAAGAAGTGTAGTGGACCCATGTTCATCATCAAAAACATGTCATGTAGAATCCTCTTGACTACAGCAATAATTGAAGTCGAGCAACTGGTGATCAACAAATCATCAACATATATAACTAAGAGTAGAATTGAATCAATCGTCCTGAGCATGTAGACATTCGGGTCTGATTTACAATGTACAAAGTTTTGTGAAAATAGGTAGGATTCCATCTTGGCATACCATGCCCTCGGAGCATGCTTGAGGCCATAAAGAGACTTCTTCAGTCGACAGACCAAAGATGAATCCTGCATAAATCCTTGGGGATGCTCCATATAGATCTCCTTAGAGAGATCGTCGTAAATAAATGCATTCTTCACGTCCATATGATGGAATTCGCATCCCTTGGTTGCTACAATAGAAAGTGCCAAATGTATGGAATCCATGTTTTCTACTGGAGTGAAGGTCTCATCATAGTCAATGGCATGCACCTGTTGAAATCCCTTGACAACAAGCTTGGATTTGTATCTTATAATATGTCCATTTGTTGCACTCTTGGTCATGTAGACACATCTACACCTGACAATTTTCCTTCCAAAAGGAAGGGGAACCAGATCCCAAGTCTAGTTCTCGAGGAGGGAGTTGTACTCCTCCTGCATGGCAGATTCTCAAAAGGGATTTCCAGTAGCATCACCATAAGACTGTGGATCTGAATACTGAACCAAAAAAATATGCCTGGAGGGCAATGGTTCAGTGGAAGCGAGTGAAATAGGAGGCTCCTTGAAGATCGAGTCCTCCTAGTATCAGTTGGATCACTAACAAGATCCTCTGCATCCTGGAGAGAAGTTTGGGCCCACTTGGGCCTCTGTTGTGGCTCTGCATCTGGATGCACTAACTCTGTATCTGACTGTACTAATTCTATATCTGGATCATTTGAGTCCTCTGAATCAAAACTCTCATCTGAATAAGAGTCAGCATGTGCATGCTCATCATCTCGGACAGGTGAAAGAATGAAGGTGTCTGCATGGGGCTATTGAGGTACATGCGAGACAATTTCCTCGAATTGCACACTATGCTCAATGATGATCCAGTCCGAGGAAATATCAATAAGTCTATATCCCTTCACCCATTGTGGTATCCAACAAAGATACACTATGTGCTATGTGGATCAAGTGCCTTCCTCTTTTCAGAGGGAATCTGGGCCCATGCACGTGAACTGAAAATACGAAAGTGGGTCACTTCCGGTTTGAGGCCGCTCCAAGCCTTGTAGGGGATCTTGTCCTTGACATATCTATGGGGAGATATGTTTTCGATGTAGGTTTCACAATTAAGTGCTTCGGCCCATAGTCTTTGTGGTAGTGATTTTTCATGTAGCATGCAATATGCCATCTCTTTTAGAGATCTATTTTTCCGCTCAGGAACTCTGTTTTTCTATGGAGTATAGGAAACTGTGTGTTGCAACTAAATCCCTGCCTCATGAAAAAGATTATGAATCTCATGATTGACATGCTCTTCCCCATTATCAATTATGAGGATTTTGATTTTCTTTCCGGACTGTGTTTCAACAAGGGCTTTGAAATCTTTGAGGTGTCGAAAGACCTCGTATTTTTGCCTGAGAAAGTAAATCCATGTGAAACGTGAGAAATCATCATAAAAAATGAGAACATCCCTTGGTTGCTACAATGGAAAGTGCCAAACGTATGGAATCCATATTTTCTACTGGAGCAAAGGTCTCATCATAGTCAATGGCATGCACCTGTTGAAATCCCTTGACAACAAGCTTGGCTTTGTATCTTATAATATGTCCATTTGTTGCACTCTTGGTCATGTAGACACATCTACACCTGACAAGTTTCCTTCCAAAAGGAAGGGGAACCAGATCCCAAGTCTAGTTCTCGAGGAGGGAGTTGTACTCCTCTTGCATGGCAGATTCTCAAAAGGGATTTCCAGTAGCCTCGCCATAAGACTGTGTATCTGAATATTGAACCAAAAAAATATGCCTGGAGGGCAATGGTTCAGTGGAAGTGAGTGAAATAGGAGGCTCCTTGAAGATTGAGTCCTCCTAGTATCATTTGGATCACTAACAAGATCCTCTGCATCCTGGAGAGAAGTTTGGGCCCACTTGGGCCTCTGTTGTGGCTCTGCATCTGGATGCACTAACTCTGTATCTGACTGTACTAATTCTATATCTAGATCATTTGAGTCCTCTGAATCAAAACTCTCATCTGAATAAGAGTCAGCATGTGCATGCTCATCATCTCGGACAGGTGGAAGAATGAAGGTGTCTGCATAGGGCTATTGAGGTACATGCGAGACAATTTCCTCGAATTGCACACTATGCTCAATGATGATCCAGTCCGAGGAAAGATCAATAAGTCTATATCCCTTCACCTATTTTGGTATCCAACAAAGATACACTATGTGCTCTGTGGATCAAGTGCCTTCCTCTTTTCAGAGGGAATCTGGGCCCATGCACATGAACTGAAAATACGAAAGTGAGTCACTTCTGGTTTGAGGCCGCTCCAAGACTTGTAGGGGATCTTGTCCTTGACATGTCTATGGGGAGATATGTTTTCTATGTAGGTTTCACAATTAAGTGCTTCGGCCCATAGTCTCTGTGGTAGTGATTTTTCATGTAGCATGCAATATGCCATCTCTTTTAGAGATCTATTTTTCCGCTCAGCAACTCTGTTTTTCTATGGAGTATAGGAAACTGTGTGTTGCAACTAAATCCCTGCCTCATGAAAAAAATTATGAATCTCATTATTGACATACTCTCCCCCATTATCAATTATGAGGATTTTGATTTTCTTTCCGGACTGTGTCTCAACAAGGGCTTTGAAATCTTTGAGGTGTCGAAAGACCTCGTATTTTTGCTTGAGAAAGTAAATCCATGTGAAACGTGAGAAATCATCATAAAAAATGAGAACAAACCTCACTTTTTTGATTGATGGATGTGGAAAAGGACCCATGAGGTCACTATGGATCAAATCTAAAAGAGAGGAAGCTCTATGAGTCTTTCCTTTGTTGAATTTCTCTTGAGGGTATTTTCCAAGAACACGTCCCTCACAGATTCCTTTGGATAAATGGATGTCTCGTAAACCATCAACCAATATTTGCTTGCTGAGATGTTGAATATATCTGAAATCTAAATGCTTGAACCTTTCGGGCCATATCCTACTACTTTCATCAGCATGGGTAAGCAGTAAAGCAGAATCTGGTTCAATAAATTCAGAAAATGTATAYAATCTAGATTGATGATTTACCTCACCAGTAGCAACCATGGAATTGGTTTGCATGTCATAGATGTTCACTACATTAGGTGTGAATATGACTTTCTTTCTGGTGTCGGAATTTTTCATCTAATACACAGAGAGAATATTGACAGAAAGTTTGRGAACGTGCAACACATTCTCAAAGCTTTCGTTAGTGATTTCAATCCTTCATTTGTCGGTGACCTCGACTGGAGAGTTGCTCCCCATAAAAATAGGGGGGACCTTTGCATGCATCCAATGAAGAATATACTTCTTTTGTGGCAACCATGTGATGTGATGCTCCTAAATCTACGATCCAAGCATCGGGAGAGGAGTTAATGGCAATCAAGGCATGGCTAGAATTACCTTTCTTGGGATTCTGATATTTTGGCTTCTTCTTCTTGGCACCCTCAGGGATGTGATTTTCAAGGTTATTTTGTTGAAGTATTTGAGGCATTAGATCTATTTGTTTTTGCATGCATGCGGATTCAGGATGGAATACTTTATGGAAGTATGTGCATTTCTCCCCTTTTCTTCCCTTTCCACCTTTGGATCTAGACGTATTGGTGAAGGGTTGTTATTGGATTAATCGATAAATGTGGACATAAACAGATCTCCCTAGATCCCAATGGAAACTAGAACAAAACATAATATAATATAAGACTTTCCCTAAGCTTTAATTATTGATTTTACTAGTTAACAAGAGATAGACAACATACCTTTAAATGTCATTTCCTCTTGCCATTGCCATCCTAGCTTCGCTTCAATGATCCAAAGATATTGAACCTGCAAGGGAACACAAGACAACCAAAGTGAAAGGAACATAATATACTCAATAAGAACCTATGTACGTGATCAAGGAATCATACAATAAAACAAGACTAGTTTTATGGGAAAGAAACATATCATTGTATCATATTCAATAGAAAGTGGAGAATACAACCAAATCCTTGATGTTGCAAGGTCCCCTTTCGATGGCCCTTTTCTCTAACACACACACCCTTCCTCCAAAGCCTTTGAATGAAGAAGATCCAACATGTAGCTTGTAGAAATAAATCAAATCTCCCAAGAAAAAGTAGAACTCTCCATACAAATATTAGTCTATTCAACCTTATCATTTTCCATGAAAGATCTCTCTTTATATAGTGTGAAAGAGGGATGAATGAGGAGATTAGGATGATCCCACAAAATTAGAAAAGCGAGTAATATCCAAACCGTTTGGAGGCCACCTCACCTTCTAGAAGATCCCCTTCTAGAACATTTCTAAAGTTCGAATTTTCCTTAGCTTTTGGCATCGTCGCACCCTAGGTATATTGCAGCTTGTGGAGACGTCACAGTCCAGCTCTAGAGCAAGGTGCGACAATCAAGGATCGTCGCACCCCATGTATATTGCAGGGTGCGACGACCTTTCTTAATATGGTTTTTGAGAAGGGAAAACAAATCACTTTCCTCATGGATAAAGACTCTTTTATCTTTTCTGGGAACATAAACACATGTTGTCAGTGGATCACTAGGGTGACCAAAATAATGTGTAACAAGGGTTTTGAGTACCCTTCCTTCTTCAGATTTGCATGAGCTCTCATTTTGTCTTTATTTTTAGATTTTTGATATTGATGGATTCCATGTTGCACAGTAAGTACATGCGCCTTTGGGCCTTTGATTTTTCCCATGTTGATGAACTTGGTTTGCTCTTATGTCAGGGATTCGATAAATTCCCTAAGAGAAGGCATATTCCAGGTGGCTCTAGAGGTGAATTTGACTGAATGGAATGTGGATATGAACACAGAGAATTCACAACCAATTTTGGAGAGAATGGTGAGAACCATTTGTTTCTCCTCCTTAGATTTATCAACCCTGCAAGCCTTGATTTCCGACAGTAAATCATTGAATTTTGTAAAGAAATCTTGGAGATTGTCGAAGAATTTTTTATCCAATCTAAGCAATTCCACCTCAAGCATGTTTCCCCTCATCTCATAATGTTTTCCAAAGAGCCCTTCCAAGGTGGTCCATGCTTCATTGGGGGTTTTACAAGAAAATATGTGAAAAAGGAGATCGCGAGAGATGAGACTGCAAATTGTTCCAAATGTTTCATCCATTCGATTTAGATACTTGGATTTTTCTATGGTTGATGTCGGTTCTGTCTCTGTATTCAAGGTTAACCTATACAATCCTCTGGTTCAAATATGCATGATTATTCTCTCCTTCCATGCAAAGTAATTGTAAGGTGTAAGAATGAATTCTTTGGGAAATTCCATTTTTTCATTGTCTTCAATCTTTGGTACCTGCAAAAATTATTTGGTGTAGCTTTTGCTTAGTAGTTCGTCGGCTCTGATACCATGTAAATGTGTTGAACCTTCACAGAATAGATCTAGCTAGAAAATATCACACACATTTGTAGAGAGAAATTGAGAAAGAAGAAGCAAGAGAGAAAGAATAGAAGAATTCTCATTAACCGTAATGAATAATGAATAATTTACACATGATATACTATGTATAAATCGACCAATGCACACTAAAGGAGAAGACAATGCACCATAGTGGTGGTATAGAGTGATCTGGACACACACCAGCAGTTACATATTCAATTATTTATTTATTTATGGTATAGACAATGTACTTGTTTTATTTATGCATGTGTTATGATGATGATTCAGTTATGGATTTCATGTATATGAGTTACTAATGTTATCCTTGTCAGTGAATGGAAGCATGGTGATGCTTGTTAATCTGACTCACATATGGAATAAAGGGGTTTTACACATATATCATACGAATGAGCGAGAGGTGTGGCAACATCCCTGTCACAACCTACTATCACTTCCGTTGTGACTTGAACTGAAGGTTAACGACTACCTTGTTACTTAGAGGTTCACGATATCGTGAGAGAAGACTGAGACAGTCACTCACGAGGATTTATGGGGGCCACGCAATAAGGAGGATTCATTATTCCTCAGTAAGCCCTTAGTCTCACACAAGGTCGACAAGTGGAGGATTGACTCCAAGCGTCAGACAACTTCCAAACTAAGTCAATGGTGAGTGGCACCTTCGGAGCAGGGAGGTGCATCTTGAAGGGCACGTCGCAAGAATAAATTTATGATTCAATAAAAATCTAGAAGACCTTAAAAAAATAAAATGAATAAAATAATATAATTTATATTAAATTATGAAAGGGAACATAATAAATTTCAAACTTAATTGTTATGCCTAATAAAATTCTAGAAATGGTAGAAATGGGTCTAAGGAAGATGTAGTGTCCCCAAGGTCGAGCCCTTTGTAAGTTTGATGTATGAAATGAATTGTAAATATGTGTTATAGGCTGGTGAGCCAAGTTTGTATAAGCCGATGGGTTTATGCGATTATTAGGCCAAAGAGAGAGCCTAAGGGTTGTAGGCCATGGACCTGATTTTGTACTTATATGTATGCAGCACATTAATAAAATATAAACACCACTGGGTGCAGTCTGACACGATGAATGAGTGATGGGGGACTGAGCATCCATAGAGAGGGCAAGGGATTAAGGGTTGGAAGGTGGGAAAAGGGTCTAAGTGTTAAGCCTAGGGGGTTTAAGCCTTGGGAATAATATTTTATTATTATTCCAAAGAACATGTGCATTTTATGTTGTTTATCCTAAGTTCCTGGCAAGGGAAAAACGTGCAAAGCAGATGCATGCTGATGGAACGCATGCAGTTCCAAGGGTGACAAGTGTCAACCCTGGTGCATGCGAATAAACGGTCAAGATGAGCAGTGAGAGGGATTTTTCACCATTCTTCCCGATTTTCTAAACCGGACATCCCGACCGACCTCTGCAAGAGATACCCCGTACATCCACTGATCTAGAAGACTGTGTGTTGATTCTAAAAAGCCGAAACATCCTCTGTCTAAGTATCGAGCCTATGCGTGGAGTCTTGTTCGAAGCCATATCCGTGAGTCCATTCACCATTGTTGAACTTGTTGGAAAGCCCGTGTTTGTTTTCCCGTCGGTTGTTGTGGCCACGCAGTGCTGGACTGTGTGGGGCTTGTTGGCCAGTTTTTGCAACACTCTCTCCAAGAGAGAGAGGTGGTTGAATTGGAAGAACAGGTTGTATGGCCTGTGAGCAACTCTCTCCAGGTGAGAGAGTGCACAGAGGAAGCAGAGAACTCCTGGAAGGAACCCTGTAGCTGCCACAGATCTCGGAGACTTACGGTACGTTCTATTGCTGTAACCCAAGGCAAGGGAGGTTAGCAGTCGAAGGAATGTCTAGGTGATAGAGAAGGTGCATACTCCTGGGGTGGAACAGGCATGTGGGGAAGGAGAGTCTGTGGGCAGTGAGCATGAGTGGTTCCTGGGAGAGAATTCATTCCTCATGACTGTGTGTTTTCCCTGTAACCTCAGCTCAGCCTAGGATTCCTTGCCTTGGGGTGGAGCTTAGTCCCAGCTCGAGGGTGACCTACTACTAAGCTGATGAGCAGTGCGGTCTAAGGCTGGGAGGTTTGTGGAAGGCCAGCACCTAGTTGGTGGAATTACCTTAGTTTCAAGATAAGTATCAGCTTATGTTAAATGTTATGTTTTGCATGCCTGTGATGTTTATATTTTATCATGTATTATGTTGTGCAGATGAACTATGGTTAATGTCATTCTTAAAATTATGATAGCAATAATTTATATGACTTACTCTGAGTTTAAATGTGTTTCATTTTCTTAAATGCATGTTGTTTTATAATCCGAGAGTGGTGTTATATTTCCGCGAAGTTTGTTAACCAAAAAAGTGGTGTTACAGAAGATTAGACTAATTAAAACCTAGAGAGGGGAGAATAAATTAACACATGTGCACAATGTGTGCATGAAATTAATAAAATGAGAATTTTGATTAAAGAAATTATATTCATGAGATATTGGGTTATCAACATAGAGTTAGAACCATAAGTAAATCTAGACTCTAAATCCTAACTAAGAGAAGAGTCATAATCTAACTCAAACTGTAAATTAGTTAGGAGACATAATAAAAGAGAAATTGGGGAACTAAGTGACAACTAGGAGAAAATCTATGAACTAATTGTGGGTGCGAGGGAAAATGCATAATTACTTAAATTAAAAAGGAATAAACATGTGCAACTTGGAGAAAGGTGTGACATGTGTTGAGGTGAATAATATTTAAATTAATTATTAAAAATTAGCTAATTGTGCATGAGATGACAAATGTCAAGGTAAAAATTTATTATAAAAAGAATGGTGAGGAAGAGGGAAAGTACCCTATTGTTGGATGACTGATATGTTGTCAAATTGTTTTGAGACTAAGTTTACTTGTGTGAGTTGGGATACAAGCTTTGCAAAGAGGTGGAAGCCTCTCCTTGCAAGGGAAAGATTGAGCTAGTTTCTTATCTAATTTTCTATGTGGCCCCTTTGCGGCCCAGGGGCCTAAGGGGGAAGAAGAGTACCCCTAGTGTTGGTTGGGAGGTATCGGTGAAGTCCTTGGAATAGAAATCAAGAAGGTACAAGAACGTAGCGTAAAATTCAAGTTGAAGATCATCCTTAATTTCTATCATTTTTCTGGTCACGGTATTCATCATTGTTCTAGTTATTTGATAATGTACAAAATGTTGATATAATATAATGATTTAGCCGAATAAATTATTCGAGACATTATTCATGAATATATATATTGATTGACTTATGTGTAGTTTTAATGATTGAAAATCGAGGCTTTCTTCAAATTATATATATATATATATATATATATATATATATATATATATATATATATATAGTTATTTTAGATATAGATCAAAGGAAGAATTGTAGCACCCTACAAAAAAATTTTGTATATTGGTTTCAAATTTTTCCTGCAAATTTTAACAAAATTTTCTATGCAAGAACCTATTGGTTGACTTGAGGCTTCATCTTGTACTTGAGTTTTGTTTTATTGCATGGATCGAACAGTAAATGGAGACACTTATTTCTGTAAACTATTTATTTCACTGATAAATAGTTTATTTATCAGTGAAATAAACCTTGCGAGGCGAGGGGTATTTCTGTAAACTATTTATTTCACTGATAATGAATTGGCACTGGAACTAGAGTTTCTCCTCTGAAGGATTTGTTAAATAAAAAAAATTGGTTTAATCCTGACCGTTATCGATTCTACTCATAGAGTAACTTGACCTATTCACTACTTCCACATTCGCGACCTTGACGTTCCAGCTAAAAAACTTCTCTCTTATAATATTCCCTTCTTCAAGGTCACCCACCTCTAAACCTTCAGAATCACTTCGAATGGAATGTAGTAATCCCTTTTCCAATTGATGGAATTTTTGTCTTCATTGTTGAAATGTAATATCAATTCTCCCTAGCGTGCTTTACTCACTCTGGCCAACTTATTTTAAGGTAGTCTGACTCGATGTAAATCTACCTTACGTGGCGTTTTTATTGTAAGTCGTCTTCTTTAGCAGTTCTAGTGGCCTTTTTCCACATGCAAGCTAGCGTCCCAGCAGATTCCAAGTCATGCCTTTCTAAAGAGTAATAAAAATCCACTCCCGCGAATGATATTTAATCTTCAAATCATCATGTTTATCTAGTCAAGCCATACCACCTTGCTTCAATTTAAAAAAAAAATTATGTAATAGGGAAAACAAACTCAAAGGGTTATGTCGAAAGACCCTTCACTTTTTACTTCTTTCATTTATTTTGGTGGGGACCTATTAATAATAATAGGATCATAATTTGGTATTTGGGATAGAGATTGTATTTTAATATTATTATTATTATATATCTATATATATATATACACATCATTAAGCATTAGTATTTTTGACAATGATTTGTACTTACAAAATATATATATATATATATATGTGTGTGTGTGTGTGTGTGTGTGTGGGTGGTATTTACAAACTTGTATTTAAATAATTGTTGAAAAAGAATTTTGCAAACTTTCTCTCTAATTAGATTAAGCCTTTTTCCTATGGAAGGAAGTTACTAATTGTTCAACCTTGGTGTGTAATCTAAATACGCCAAACTAAATGTGTTATACCTCATTTCAGTGAGTTAGTTGTATAACCATAAATTCGGTTCAAAAGATTATAGTACGAAGACTTTTGTTTCATTTTAGATAGACCCTTATTTGAGATCAATCGTAAATAGTTCCCTGAATAGATAACTCGTGATATGCGCATTGGGGTTTTCGGTAAAAGAAATGGTTAAGATTAATTAATAGTGCTTTAGTAACATAAATTAAGACTTGCATTATCATTGTTAATTATGGCGTAAATTGTGCAATCTTAGATAATGTAAATAGACAAATTTACATGCTTATATTATAGTTATAACATCAAAATCATTGTTAGAATATTATTTAGATCTTGACGATTGGTTTGATATTTGCATTGGTGATGTTTTTTGCTTGAGTATATAATATAATTGTTCTTTTAGTTTTGAAATCTATCAATCAATCCAATTATTTAAAATATATATGGGTAAAATCATGAAGGTGGGTAACACTTTTGTGAGAATCGTGTCTCCAAAATTTCTAGAGACCTTTTTTTGGTCGAAATAATATTTTTTTCGGCCAAAAAATTTGTCGGTCAAACCTTTGAACGTCAAATCGAACGGTATTGTGACAATGCCCTCGATTTTCGTGTACATTTTTAGCTTGACGGATTTTTTTCATCCGGTAACATCTTTTCGGTCGAAAGATATTTTGGCTGAAAGATTCGTTCGGCCGAAAACTTACTAGCGGGACAAATTTTTTCATTTGGCAACATATTTTCGGATGAAAGATTGTTCTACCAAAACATATTTCGACCGAAAGATTTTTTTCGACCGAAAATAACTTTCGGCCGAAAAATGTTTTATATATTGCTCGCACATTGGTGAGTCCATCCTTTTCAAGTTGTTGGCAGTCTGGTGTTGTTGGTCGTTGTTGTCGTTGTTGGTGTTGTTGTCGTTGTTGTTGGTGTTGGTGTTGTTGGTGCTGTCGTTGTTGGTGTTGTCAGTGATGTCGTTGTTGGTGTTGTTGGTGTTGGTGTTGTTGGTCATTGTTATAGTTGGTGTTGTTGGTGTTGTTGTTGCTGTCGTTGTTGGTGTTGTTATAGTTGGTCATTGTTGGTGTTGTTGGTGATGTTATAGTTGGTCGTTGTTATAGAAAGTATGTTATAGTTTTTTAAATTAGTGTAATTAGCATGTTTTTGTTTGATAAATTAGTGTAATTAACATGTTTATGTTTTATAAATTAGTGTAAATTAGTGTAATTAGCGTAATTATCATGTTAAACAGTGAATTAAGCATAGTGAATTCGTTGTGCTTAATTCACTGTGATTTTTACGCGTAGTGAATTAAAAGCATAGTGAATTAAGCACTCTGAATTCATATACCTAATAAGAATAAGGAATACCTATGATAACTCCTCTCCTAACTCTTTCTACCTAAAAAAAAGAGTAATTAATCCTATTGTTTACTAGACTAAATAATCTAAACATCTACTATCTCCTAAAACAAAATCTTATTGTTCATACTTTACAACAAGACAGTGAATTAAGCACAGTGAATTCATTGTGCTTAATTCACTTGTGATTTTAATTCATTGTGCTTAAAAAGCACAATGAAAATTTCGTGGAAATGATCCCAATTCGCTAAGCTAAGTATGGTCGACAACCAAACATGTCTTCAGGCACTATTGACGCCTTAACTTAACACAATAGACAGACTCTTTATGTTATGACCCACCACCAGAATCTATATGCAACATGGGAGGGGTATTCAAGAAAACCTTCTACCTCACTCAATAGTCCCCCCAGCCCATAATTCTCTTGACTTTCCCAATCAAAGTATCCCTAGGCATATGTTTTTTCAATATTTGAACTAGGAACCACTCTTGGAGGATTTTACGTACCTGGTTTCCACAGTCCCTCATAAGCATACTTGATTTGAGAAAAAAACTTGAATGGGCACACATTTCTTTATTTTGAAATATCATATCATTCCTAGCTAGCCAAAGGGCCCAAAGGACTATACAAGGTGTTGATTAAGGTTGGTTGTCATTGATGTCAACCCTTGAAGAAATTCTGGTAGCACAAAGGTTTGGGTAATGGACCCAAGTTTGTTTGATGTAAAGATGACTCATTATTGTCTTATCATGGTTGATAAGAATTACAAATGGATGAACTCCAAAGTGGTCCCCTTATGGTGAAATCCCTCACGGGAAGATGCTTTGAGGATTGAGTTATCCTAGAAGTATGGTTAGAGAAACCATGCTTAATTGTGCAATAGTGAGATGAAGGTTAGTGAATTTGTCAGTGAAACTATCCTAGATGTATATTGCTTTTCATGCCATTTCCGGTGGTATGTGGAACGTCATATAACTCCTCATGGTTAGAGATTTATGGCCATGTGAAGTTGGAGGACCCTCATGAGTCATCTAGAAGCCTCAAAAAGTCAAAGTGTTTGCAAAAGAAATTATTTAAATAATAAAGTTAATAGAGAAATCCCTAAAATAAGGAAAGTGGGATGCTACATGAAAGTATAAATAAGAGGCAAGGCTCTCTCATTTAATTACACTTGAACACATTGAATGTCTTTTGTTGTGTGAGGCTTATTGCAAGTACTCATTGATACATCTGAAGTTGTGAAATTCTGAGGTAGTACGAAGGGTTGATGGAAAAATTCTTGGAATTACAGGGAATACTAAAAAACCCTATTTTATTAGGCGTACGTAGGTTGACAGTGTATTAGGGTGCGTATAGTATGCGGGCAGATAGTGTATTAGGGTGTGTACGTACGCAAGATGACAGTGTATTAGGGTGCATACATGTTGGTAAATCCATGGAAAATTGAAGAGATGAAGATGCAGAGGTTCTAGATTCCGAGATCAAGCTCCCAGGAAGGTCTATAGTGATCAGATACATCATATCTATCCATTGGTTCAAAAGGTATGTCTTATTTCTATGAATAGTTGGATTTTGATGTATGCATGAGAAATGGTTATGGAGATTTGAGAATTCTCCCTAGAGAAACTAGTGGTTGCATGGGATATTTTGTATAAGTTAGATCTACAGAAATATAGTGTTGGTATATTTATCATTGATACTTCTTGTTGAGGCACATCTTGTATTTCTTGGCATATGGCTAAGGCTTTTTGTGGTATATGGTTGAAAGCTTGTATTGGTTGATGTATTGAGAGGTTGAATATCAGAAAGGGTTTGAAGTCTAGATCATGTGAGGGTTGTTATACTTATTTATGATTACACACACTAATGGCACATGACTAGAGAGAGATATGTATGAGGGTGCATGCACAGGGTATAGATTCAGTCTGGATACAGTGACAGGTTACCGATATATGTGAAATAAGTTACAAAGGGTCAGAAGTTTTCAAGAGAAAGGAAACCCTAATTTCAGAAGGCATATGCATGCTACATAGCAGTTTGGTCACATACATACATGGGTTGCATAACAGATAGGGCGCATACATGCATGTGTTGCAGCACTACAGGTCATGTACATGTTGTATTTTTGTTGATACATGTTCAGTTCAGGTACAGATTGATTACAAGGCAGTTGTACAGGTTGGATACAGATTAGTGGTACAAGTTGATACAGTTGTACAGTGGTATATCTCACAGTGATAGTGTGACCGAGGTTTCATCATTCTAACCTCATTCTAGTTGGATGGGGAAAGGGCGGTTGGACGGGAAAAGGACAGGTGGTTGTAGCCACGTTCTGGTTGTAATCGGAGAACATAGGGGGTTGTAGCCTCATTCTATTTGTAGCTAGACAATAGGGGAGTTGGAACTTCCCTCAGGCTGTAGCTTGAGAAACTAGGGGGTTAGAGCCTCCTTCCAGTTGCAGCTGGAAAACAAAGGAAGTTGGTGCTTCCAATGAATGTAATTCTTCAAGACATATAAGAAAAATAATTATGTGGTTTTCTCCCGCTTTGGGTTTCCACGTAAAACACTGGTGTATTGTGTATGTGTATGATTGTTTATTTGTTCATTGCTTATTTACTTTGTAGTTATTGAATGATAATGCTACGTTGATATAATACTTGTATTATATGGTTAAAAAGGATTAGATTGCTTTATTACTTATTCACCCCCCTCTCAGTAATCCAACAATTGGAATCAGAGAAGGTTCCTTCAGAAATCAGTTTAACCAAAAGGTAGATCATGGAGAGAAACGACTTGTATAAAAATGGAATACCAAAGTTTGATGGAAAAAAATATGCATTTTGGAACATAAGGATGAAGACATATATACAGGCACAAGGATTTGAAATTTAGAAATAAATTGTAGATGGATACACAGTACCGGCAGTTCTGGCAACAAATGACAAAGCAGTGAAACACAGTCAGAATAATTTCAAAGCCACAAATGCACTTCTAAATGGTCTTGGTGAAACGGTGTTCACCAAAGTTGCACATTGTAAATCCGCTAAAGATATTTGGGACAAACTTCGAAATATTTATGAAGGAGATTCAAAAGTCAAACTAGCAAAGCTTCAAACTTACAGAGGTCAATTCGAACAACTAAAGATGAAGGAAGATGAGAATATTGCAGCTTACTTCTTACAAGTTGATGAAACAGTAAATGCAATTATGGGATTGGGAGAAGAAATAAAAGAATCGGTAATTGTTGGCCCTTGGTTATGAAAGGAAGCAAAGAACAAGGAAGAAAAGGTGAAAAGAGAACTTTGTGGAAGACACAGTAACTGTCACTAGGTCGAAGTGAGAAAAAGAGTAGAAAAGATGGAGCGAAGTACGAAAATGCAATCCATTAGACGAGGAGATCGAGAATGGCATATCATCAAGGAATATGGATCGGGGACAACTCAGCAAGTGGAAAAATCCATCGTTGGATGCTTTGGAGCACCGCGCGAGAAGGAAGGAAAGACATGTTGGCGAAGCTCGAAAAAAACGGGTCAAGTTGACCTAGGGTTTTAGACACCTAGGGTTTTTGTATCTAGGGTTTATACACCTAGGTTTTGGCCTAGGGTTGTCGGTGAGGTATTGTGATGTATAAATAAAGGTCAAGAGGACCTGGGTCAGGTTGGTATGATATTGTTGTTAACCTAGCTCTATTGTTGTGGTAAGAGATTATTGTATTGAGAGAGAGAAGTGTTAAGTGAGACAGCCTTATGGTATTGTAATATCTTCAGCTGTGTGCGAAGGTCAATTCCTGCAACTGGGTGCGCAAGAAGGGGAGAGAAAGAGAGAAGAATAAAGAATATATGATAGCTGAGAGCGCAGACAACAATTGTAGGCTTTAACTTAATAAATCATAAGCACAGTTATGTGGACGTAGCCCTGAAGCTGACAATCAAGATGTTGTTGCATGAAAATAATGTCTTGAAGATACAGTATATCGAGTGGATTTGAAAAGACTAATGTTCAGGAATTCGGATAGTGATAGTGACATAGAAGCTGGACATACATGCAGTGGAAGAGAATTCAGAGGGGTTCACCTTGAGAACCTGTTCAAGAAAAACTATGGAGAAGAGGGTTTCTACAGTGGAGAAGAGGCAGATCTGACAAACAGAGAATATTCAAAACCCGCTGGGACAGAGGAAGGAGAAGTCGAAGAACCTCACCAGGATGAGCACAAAACTTCGGGAACTGCGCAAACTGTTGAAGTAAGTATTTTTAATCCTCCTGTTATTTCAGCAGCACTAGGTAATCAAAATAATCAGAACCACCAGAGTCCTCAGAGTATTGTTACTAGTAGCTCAGCATCTACTCAGACAGGAAACCTAGGTAGCTCTATGGCAGATGAGATGAGGCTCCCTATCTTTAGGGGAGATGGATCTGAAGATCCTGATTAGCATTGGTTTATGTGATAAGTTGTATGGAATATTAAAAATGTCACCGACGAAGCTGTTAAAAGGACCCAGTTCATCACTACCCTAAGGGATCGCGCATTGAGCTAGTACATGAAGATTTTCTAAGGACTTGTGTAGCCTAAGCCACTGTGAGAGATCAAGAATGCGTTGATTGCAGAGTTCAAGAAACCTAATTCAGAGTCACAATGTATTACAGAGCTAAAAGAGTTCAAACAGAAGGTGGCCGAACCGGTATGGGAGTTCGATCAGAGATTCAAAACCTTAACAAGATGATTAACTTTTCAGATCCTAGATGAACAGAATAAAGAATGGTTCATCGTTGCCCTGTTATCATGCATCAGAGTTTCTATGATGCAATAGAAGATCGCTTCGCAGGCTAATACGTTGGAGATCGCCATGAATCTTGAATCATCCCCTATGGGAGAATTCAGCTCATGTATGAGCCAGATCTTGAGCCAGCTGATTAGTTTGTCTTTGCAGGTCGAGGATATGAAGAAGGACAAGGGGAAGGAAAAAAGAGAAGATATATGGTGTGTAAGACGCATATTAGAAGGCCATGAGAAGGAACATTGTCCTTTATTCCATGAATATTTGGCCTCAGGAGCACCGAGCCCCTTGAAGCAAGTCAACCTACCCTGGAGTGAAGTATGTAGAAATAGGCATCACACAAGTGAGTGATATTACATGCAGAATTATGTTCAGACTCCCACAAATTTATATTGCACATTTTGTAAGTTTGTGGGGCACGAAGATAGGGATTGTAGGACCTATGACCTTATGCACAAAAGATTGAGGGACATATACAAGATCCAAGGTGAAGCACAACAAGAAGGAAACACCTTGCAGTATAACTCCCCAGGAAGAGGAAATTTAAATCCTCGTGGTGGATACAGAGGACGAGGACGAGGAGGAGGAATAGTTTGAGGCCGAGGACAGATCATCTATTACAATTGCGTACAACCAAGACACTTGGCAAGGGATTGTCAGGATCCTTGCACTACATGCAGCTATTGCAGCTCGTTCGACCATGTTATATAAGATTTCCATGTGCTACTAGCTAAGCTTTAGGAAAGATGAGGACCTCAGCAGAATCCACAAGTGCAATTGATATATGTTGAGCCTCGCAGGGAAGACCCTAAATTCATTGTTATCACTCGAGGAAGCGTTGTGACAGGAGAGAATAGAATGACTCAATGAAATATTGAAAAAGACTCATGTATCAGGAAGGCTACAGAGAAGACCTGGACTTTTGATGTAAAGAAAGAAATACAAATCTTTGAGGAAGCAAGACAAGAGTTCAAAGCAGATCAAGGTTCCTCATCAAAAATACAACCAGAAGTAAAATAATATGGAATGCCTTAGGCATTTGATCAATATTCTTCGCCACATGAGGGAAAAGAGGTAAGCAAGCTCATGGAAATTTTGTGCACTTGTGTTAAGTTGATTCAGGATAAAGGTGTTGTATAAGAGCTATAGAACTTAATCAAACAGTATGAACTAGGAAAGATAGACCCCTTACTGAATAGGGCAGTACATCAAATCATAAAAAGGAGAAGGACAAATAAAGAATTACACTTGAATGCTCAAATAGGAGAGTATGATATAGACTATGTAGTCCTCAACCTAGGGTCGAAGGTCAATGTCATGACAAAGCAAACTTGGGCACTGATGGGGAAACCGAAGTTGATTTACTCCCCTATCAGGCTTAGGATGGCTAACCAGCAAGCTATCAGCCCCTTTGGTAGATTGGAATATGTCCCTGTGGACATCGATGGAGTGAGAACGTTCACAGATTTCGAGGTAATTGAAATCGTTGATGACAGTTACCCTTACCCTGCATTGTTAGGAATTGATTGGGCCTTCGATAAATCCACAGTGGTTGATTTGAAGAAAAGATGTATGACATTTCAAAGAGATGTCCTTTGGGTCATTTCACCCTTAGATCTAGATGAGGGTTCGCGATATACAGAGCCCATGAGAGAAGAAGACCACGCATACGAACTGGAAAACATATACAAACTAACAGCCAGAGAGCGGGATTACATCAACCCTACAGTTGATGGGAATATGAGCTGGAAAAGTGACAACACATGTTGATCAAATTCAGAAGAAGCATTGGAGAACTATAAAAACCAGATGTATGAAGTATCTACCAGAAGATGTGCTAGATTAACCAGAGCAGTTAGTTGGATCGGCACAACAGTAAGTAACCTACCCACATTTGATGGATTGAACCCTTTAGAAACATTCCTATCAGATTTTGAGACAAGTGTACCAACACAACAATGATTGTTGGAAATGGATGAGGCCCTAAAAGCCACACTAGCAGGATGGTGGGGGATGCATAAAATAAATATCATACACTGGACACAATGTCGAACTTTGATGACAGCACGGTTCTCAGCCCAAGTAGAAAGTTGTGAAGTGAGATACACAGGTCGAAGCTGTCCAAAGGACCATGTGCAAAGATGCAAAGAATCTTGGAGCAATATTCCTCAAGAACAGTGGGTACACAGATTCATTAACACCTTGGATACGACCCCTATCAATTGGTACATTCAAGCGGAACTGTGCCTCATAACTACAAACTAGGAAGGTATGATTCAGAATTTTGTAACCACCTGTTTATTTGAAAGTGAATATCCTTCAGTAGACCAAGCCTTAGATATTATGAGACAGAAGGTATTCGAAGAGGCATCTAACCTCTCTATGGAACAAGAAGAGGACAAATGGACTGTGCCTCTCCAAAAACTGCAGAGTTGCTACAACATCAATGTCGATGATGATGATCCCAGGAAGGTAAACATCACTGAAACAGAAGGCCAAAGAGATGTGGAAGGATTGGGAGTTGAGCTACCATTTATTGGTCAGCCAATAAAGATTAAAAAATTCAATATTGGGACAGAGGATACACCAAAGCTTGCCAATGTCGGAGATTACTGGGATGTTGCTACCATTGACAAGATTACAGAGTTTTTGCATGAATATCAGGACTTGTTTCCAACCAAGTTCACTGATATGAAGGGTATCATAGGACCTATGGGAGAGATGAGGATACCTTTGAAACCAGGTGCGAAGCCAGTCAAGAAAAGACCCTACAAATTGAACCCAAAATATAAGGAAAAAAACTAAGATTGAGCTCAACAAAATGTTGGAAGCAGGGATTATTGAACCTGTCGAAGAGTTGGAATGGATCAGCCCTATGGTGGTACAAGACAAGAAGATAGACGAGATCAATATCTACGTAGATCTCAGGAATTTGAATGATGATTGTATGCATGACCCTTTCCCTACACCATTCATTGATGAAGTATTAGACAATGTGGGAGGCCAGGAGGTATATTCTTTTACAGATGGATTTTCAGGCTACCATTAGATCTAGATTGCCAAGGAGGATCACCACAAGACCACGTTTTCCATAGAATGGGGATCCTACCAATATAAAGTG
Source organism: Picea mariana (assembly GCA_032191745.1). Classification (NCBI taxonomy): domain Eukaryota; kingdom Viridiplantae; phylum Streptophyta; class Pinopsida; order Pinales; family Pinaceae; genus Picea; species Picea mariana. Next base: position 741 of record JASDQU011402801.1, on the reverse strand, counting down.
ATTCCATTTGGACTGAAGAATGCCCCAACCATCTTTTTCAGGGTGGTGGTCGAAGCTTTCAAAGAATTTTTGCATAAATTTTTAGAAGTATATTTTGATGACTGGATTGTGTTTAGTTTGTTGAAAAAGCATATTGAATGTCTAGGGCTAATGTTGGATAAGTGCAGACAATGCCAAATTTCTTTGAATCTGAAGAAGTGCATCTTCTTCTCACCATTTGGAGTGCTATTAGGTCATATTGTATGCAAGCAAGGATTACTGGTAGATCCCTCTAAAATCGCCATCATAGTTGATTTGTCGCCTCCTACTTCAGTCAAACAACTATGCACTGTGCTAGGACATACTGGCTATTACAAGAAATTCATTAAAGGCTATGCTCAGATCACAGCACCGATGGAGAATTTGTTGAAGAAATATTCCCAATTTGGTTGGACAGACGAATGCCAACAGAGCTTCAACACACTGAAACAAAAGATTGTGACTACGCCCATTCTGGTCTTTCTAGATTGGAGGAAGGAGTTTTATGTTCATGTCGATGCATATTCTATTTCCTTAGGAGCAGTACTAGTGTAAGGTAACTAGAGAGGTAGTGGGGGGGGCCAGAGGGCCCATAGTGATAATAGTGGAGGTCATTCAATATAAGGTGGACTAGGTCCACTATATTATTAAATAAGGCCCACTATGGTAGTTAGATATAATAAATGGGTAATTAGATATAATAAATGTAAGAGGACTTCTTAG
>JASDQU011402800.1:48637-59266 GCA_032191745.1 Picea mariana | reverse complement strand
CCAAATCTTTGACTAACACACAATATGATGGTTTGGAAATGAAAATTTGTTGCTAAAATCTAGGGTCGATCCTGGATTGACCACTATGATTTTGATATTGCTAGATTGATCCCATGCCTCTTATGCTCATTAAATGCTACAATTGTGCCTGGAAATGCTGAAACAACTTGAACTAAAATTGATTGTTGATCTTTACTTCCTCGAAACTCTAGCTCAAGATAGATGACAGCTCAACTATTGGTTTTAGTTAACCAAAATGAAAATGGGATAAAATATTGAGAGAATTCTCTGCCCCCAAATACTATTCCACATAAAATGTAGATCTTAATGATTGATTGTTGATCGAATGCTTGAGAATATGGAAATGATAAGAGTATATATTTACTTGTTGATTATTTTCACTAATTTCTACTACAAACTTGTCATTAATATCTTGGGCAATCATGGCATAAATTCTCCTTAAATGTGGTTGAGTTGAAGGTGATGATGCGGTTACCCTCTCTACTTCAGTTTTAGCAATAAGATCACTATGATCCTCCTTGTTGTCCTTGCACTCTCTTTACAACAAATTTGACAGTAACAATGGTGGCTCAAATCCTCTGTTGAAAATGTAAATTCGGGCAAGCCAATATGGTGAATGGCACAACTAGCACTCGTGATCTTCATGGTTTCCAATCGGTGGTGAGCTTCTTCAATAATAACTTCTAAAAAGTTGAGTTTACTGTGATTGAGACTTTTGAAATTTAACAACAAATTGGATTATTGAATGATTTCAACCTTTGTTGTCAAATCCTCTGCCCTCATTTAATCATCTTTAAAAAACATAATGCCATCAAAATACATTTAACTAGATATGCATCACCTTTATAAGTTCTCGAGCATCAAACAATTCTCAATTCATGGATATTGTACTTAGCCTGGGAATTTCTCTATTTTCTCCTTACCAATAGTAGGCTTAGAAGGAACCCTCATGCTAAATATTCCCCAATGTGTTTGTGTTATTTTATCAACAACCTCAACTGGAGTCTCCTTTGGATCTTGTTTTGAAACCTAATTCACAGTACCAACACTGCCTATAGAAAGTTGCATTTGATTTTATGGGTAAAGATGCCTTGGCTCTACATCACTTCCAAATTTACTAGCAGCACAAATATTTTTTTCTTCAAAGCTATAAGATTGGTGATTCTTAGTTTGATCTGTTGTCACCCCTATAGGATGGTTTGGACTTTCAACAACAGCACTTCTTGGTGTAAAAAATACCCCAACATGATCCTCCAGACACATAAATTGTCTTGGGAACTGAATTTGTGGAAGATTTATTTCCAGCTTTTGATGTATTTGTTCTTAGATCACCAAAATGGTGACTGACAAGATCATGCCTTGAAACATCAACATATATATGAGAGTCGACACTGAGTATTTCCCTTGTGTGCTTTGATGACACTTCACCATATAATCCGATGTATTGGATTGTGAACTTGCGCTCAACACTCGACATATGATATGACTATGGACATTTGCGAGCTCTTTTCATCATTTGGAAACACCTGTAAATAAAACTCTTAACACATGCAACCTTAGTGCTTGGTGTTTGTTGCCTTGTGCACTAGAATTTGTATTTGGTGTGTGCAAACTTGGTAGTTGGTGCTTGATAATTGGTGTAGTTACCTAGTGTTTTGATGACATCTCGAATAAAAATGGAGATTGGCCCAAAGGAGCCAATAATTTTTTGGCAAAAACTTAAAAAAAAATATCCCAAATGCTTTAATAGAATAACAAAAGCATCCAAAATCTGAAAATAACAAACTTTCACCCAAATTCTTGCATCTAGAATCCTAAGCATATACTGCCAAATTTTAATGAAGGCGCTACCGGAAGTTCCAGTAGCAAAATTTTCTTTGAAATTGCTCAAGACTAAAAGAGTGTTAGCATGGGCTTCGCAGGGGATGGCATGCTCCATGCGAGCTGCCAAGAACTAGCAGACTGGTGCCTTATCCATTAGGCTATGGAGTCATCAACCTCCTTCCAAACCTCTACAACTTATTCAAATCCTGAAAATACTATGTTGAAAACAAAACATAATGTTGCAAACCAAATGATCATGAAGGGAGCTTATTATCTATGCCACCCTACTCTAACCAACTCTGCTACTCAATTATGTAATAACAAACTTCCAGAAGAACCATTCAAGTAACCGATTAACAGGTTATGCTTTAATTTTCGCCACAGTCATATTCAAGTTCTTATATTCACAATCATAAAGGGTTTCCGAATGTTGAGTATTCTTCTATGTAAGTGTATCAAGGATCAAAGTGGTTTTTGGTTAACTTGCAATTTTCTTTTCTTCATTTCCTCATTACATTTATCTATAGCCTTGGAGCTGATTTAATTTTTGTTAGCTTGACCTGCTGCCCATAGAATGTTAAGACATGTTATTTGTTTTTAATGGACTCCATGCCCAATGGCAAGATGTTAATTTGCAATCATCTCATTGCCTTCATGTTGATCCTACCACTCTCTAAGTTTTCCTAAAAACCCAACCAAATCATTTCTAATTTAAGGTGTGTTAGGGTTGTTCCTAAAGCAATCTATGAACAACTTCTAGTGCTAACATCTTTTGGCACCGTTGTTGGGGAACGGAAAGAACGAAGTAATATTCCTTGGGAGAACGTCATTGATTAGATCCAACTTTAGATGGTGAACTGAAGTCGTACACGTACATAATAAAATACTCTTTCACCTGGCGACTCCACAATCTAAGACTCCACTAGAGGAAAAATCCTACTAATAGAAAAATGAAAGCATGGAAGGGAAAAACCAGGTATCAACTCATTAGCCTTCTCAAAGAAATTTTGTTCTTCTTTATCAGCTCGTTCTTGTCTTTCCCTTTGCATGTAAAGAGGATCATCCTATGTTTTGTTTATTCAAATGATTGTAAGCCTACAAATGCATATTCTTCACTAAGTAATGAAGATGTGTCCTCTTCATGCACTATTGACCTTGATTTAATCCCATTATGTGAACCTATTGATAAAACTTAGGCCTATGTTTCAATTTCTCCCAAAGTTAACTCATATTGTAAACCTATGAATTACAAAGTTGATATACCTTCTGAGGTCCTTGTTGAACCTTGCAATCAACCAGTTGACCTTAGTGTTCAACCTTCTGAAGTTCAATTAAGAATCAAATATTTTTTTAAACATCTTAAGCTGCCTCCTATCCTAAATGCTTACCCTCCCATGTTCTTTGAATACCTTCCTATGTTTAAAGGAGACGATCATATTGCATTCGATAAGCACATGGAAGCTTTTGAGGATTTCGTTGATAATTTCAAAATCATGCATGAGGATGTTATCTTAAGGTTATTTTCCAAATCTTTGGTCGAGGATTATGCTTTATGGTTTAGAAATCTAAAGGCTTGTTCTATTTGTTTGTGGACCAATTTTCATCGTGTATTCCTGAGATATTGGATTGAAAACAAATTTGTTGATCAGTATTTGATCAAACTTAATAAAATGAGAAGAGGGAAGAACGAAGCTCTTACTACATTCAACGGGAGGTTTCACGATTTTTATTGCAATATGCCTTTGGAGATCCAGCCTTTTGAAATTGTTTCCATGGTGTATTATATGCTAGCTCAACATCTTGAGTTGTTCCTTTATCTTAAAGAGAGGAAATCCTCATCCCTTGAAAAAATGTTTAATAATGCTGAGGAAACAAGGAAGATTTTCATAAACAGATCACTAAGTTTTCTTCTTCACTAGCTGTTGAAAATCAGTTTCCGAAAATTAGTAATCTCATGTTTGATATCTATAATTCAACATCTCCAAAAGACATTGAGCGGGTTGGGATTGTCATTATTGAAAATTTTAGTTGTTCTTCTTTAAATTCACCATATCCTGAGCAAGAACTTGGTATCATTCATGGAGTAGAGGATTCTCATGAACAATCCATTCATTTAGAACAAAAGGCAAAGGTAACCTCTTATTGTCAAAATTCTATTTCTTTCATTCTTTATAATCTGGTGGGTATCTATATGGAGTTCATAGGTTCAAAGTTTCATCCCTTGTTTCACTATAATCCTGAAGATTAGATTTGTGATAAAGTGTTGATTCTTGTTCTAGCCTTCATTTTGTTGAAGCATATACAATAACTCTCTCAGCACATAATTTTCATATGTATACTCGATAGCAGCAAAATACATATTCAAGAAGATGACAGAGAAATGATTATAACATAATAACAAACTGATCAGAAACTTCGTTATCGGTTGAAATCTTTACATAAAAGTCTTGACAAGATCTTCAAAATAATACATAGGTTGTTCACCTACTGCAGCTCTCTCTCAGTCCCTTGGACTGAATTCCCACCACCCCACCCCCCCCCCACCCCCAACACTTTATTTACCAATAGCAAAATATATATAGTTTTTTTACAAATAGCAAATTGTTGCTAATTTTCTAGAAAACAAATTCTAAAATTAATATCTAAGATAAGTTGCAAATAAAATTTCGAATATCTGAAAATGGAAAAGATCTCCCTTGAAATATGAAATTGAGATCTCTTGAAATCTGGAAATGGAAAAGATCTCTCGATGTCCCAAATTCCAACTCTTGATCCCAGGTGTTTTTTGAAAGTTGGAATTTATCCTTTTACCAAATCTTCGACTAACACACAAAATGATGGTTTGGAAATGAAAATTTGCTACTAAAATCTAGGATCGATCTTGTATTGACCACTATGATTCTGATATTGCTAGATTGATCCCCTACCTCTTATGCTCATTAAATGCTACAATTGTGCCTGGAAATGCTGAAACAACCTGATCTAAAATTGATTGTTGATCTTTACTTCCTCGAAACTCTGGCTCAAGATAGATGACAGCTCAGTTATTGGTTTTAGTTAACCAAAATGAAAATGGGATAAAATATTGAGAGAATGATCTGCCCCCAAATACTTTACCACATAAAATGTAGATCTTAATGATTGATTGTTGATCGAATGCTTGAGAAACTGGAAATGATAAGAGTATATCTTTACTTGCTGAATAATTTCACTAATTTCTACTACAAACCCGTGATGAAGATCTTGGGCAATCGTGGCATAAATTCTCCTTAAACGTGACCGAGTTGAAGGTGATGATGGGGTTACCCTCTTTACATCATTTTTATCAATAAGATCACTATGATCCTCCTTGTTGTCCTTGCACTCTCTTTACAACAAATTTGACAATAACAATGGTGGCTCAAATCCTCTATTGAAAATGTAAATTTGGGCAGGTCGATATGGTGAATGGCACAACTAGCACCCGTGATCTTCATGGTTTCCAAATGGTGGTGAGATTCTTCAACAATAACTTCTAAAAAGTTGAGTTTACTGTGATCAAAACTTTTGACAATGAATTGGATTATTGAACGATGTCAACCTTTGTTGTCAAATCCTTCGCCCTCATTTAATAATCTTTAAAAAACATAATGCCATCAAAATACATTTAACCAGATATGTAGCACCTTTATAAGTTCTCGAGCATCAAACAATTCCCAATTCATGGATATTGTACTTAGCCTAGGCATTTATCTATTTTCTCCTTACCATCAGCAGGCTTAGAAGGAACCCTCATGCTAAATATTCCCCAACGTGTTTGTGTTGGTTTATCAACAACCTCGGATGGAGTCTCCTTTGGAGCCTATTTTGCAACCTGATTTGCAGTACCAACATTTCCTATAGGAAGATGCCTTTGATTTTATGGGTAAAGATGCCTTGGATCTACATCACTTCCAACTTTACCAGAAGCACTAATATTTTGTTCTTTAGAGCTATAAGGTTGATGCTTCTTAGTTTGATCTGTTGTCACCACTGTAGGATGGTTTGGACTTTCAGCAACAAAACTTCTTGGTGAAAAAAATACCCCAACGCGATCCTCCTGACACATAAATTGTCTTGGGAACTGAATTTGTGGAAGATTTATTTCCATATTTTGATGTATTTGTTCTTTGATCACCAAAATGGTGACTGACAAGATCATGCCTTGAAACATCAACATATATATGAGAGATGACACTGAGTATTTCCCTTGTGTGCTTTGATGACAGTTCACCATTCGCAGTCCCCTTTGTGAAATTCCTCGATAGCTCATTTCACGTCATCTTCCAGCAAACAACTCAACAATATCCCTCCCGAATCTTTCCAATACAGTGAGTTATCCAACATGCAAAACTTAACAACTTTGAGCTTTAAGAATCTAGCCCTGGTCTTACTTAAACCCAGAGGGGCTTGCAGATTCCTCAACACATAGATGATGTATGTATAACATGATGAATCAATGAACTTCTAAGACACCTACGCGGTTGTTTCCTCCTGAGGATTCTCTGACAGGTCAGTAATGAAGTTAATTCCTAGCATGTCGCAGTTTGATTTTTCCATTATCTTTGCAAGGCCCTGACCCTTAATCAGCTTTTTGGGCTTGATTTCGAGGTCGTATTCCAGCATGGTTTCTATCCACTTACCCCTTCTTCCCTCAGGGTCAGGCTGAGTCAGGATATCCTTGACTGAGTTAATGGGTACATAGGCGATAATGTGAGACTGTAATATGTAAGATCTAAACTCCTTTAGGGATTTCACTAAGGCATATGCTTGTTTCTCCATAATGTCGTACCTTAGTGGGGAATCCCTCGGCGTCCTACTGAAATAGGCTATAGGCTTCTCAAAGTTCTGATCGTCTTTCTGTAACAACAGTAATATTATGCTCAGAGGTGAATGAGAACAAGATGAAGTCCTTCGTGAAGTCTGGGTTGGCCAACACAAGGGCTTTAGTTAGCACTATCTTGATAAATTCAAATGATTTCCTGGATTTGAGGTTCCATTTGATCTCTTTCCCCTTTCTGAGCATACAGGTGATATGTTTTATTATTTCTGCCAGGTTCGGGATGAATCTTCTCAAGAAATTTACCTTTCCCAAGAAGGACTGCACCTCCTTTTTGTTGCGCAGAGCGTTGATTTTCAGGATTCCTTCAACCCAGTTGGGGTATATCTTTATACCCTCCTTCGAGATGATGTGTCCCAATAGCTTACCTTCTTGCATCCTGAAATGTGACTTTTTCGGGTTCAACGATATGTCGAATCTCCTGCATTTTTGGAAGACCCTCTTTAGATGTCTGAGGTGTTGTTCTTCGAGTCAGAGTACACTGTAATTTCATCCAGATAGATCACGATAAACTTGTCCTTTTCGTCAGCAAACGCTATGTTCGTTTCTCTCTGGAAGATATCTCCAATGTTCATCAGGCCAAAAGGCATCTTAGCATACATGAACGTCCCCCATGGTGTCGTAAAAGTCATCTTTTCCCTGTCATCTAGGTGTACCATGATTTGATTATAACCCGAAAAACCGTCCAACATGGACATCTTCTGGGAACCTACTACCTTTTGCATAATATAGTCCATTTTAGGGAGCGGGTAGTGGTGCTTGAGGGATACTTTGTTCAAGTTTCGAAAACCTACGCACAATCTTACTTCGCCACTCTTTTTTCTTACAAGCACTAGGTTGGCAACCCATTTCGAAAATCTTAAAGAAACGATAATTTTATCTTCGAAAATTTTATTTACCTCATTTTCGATTAGTGGCAGCAGTAAGGCATTTATCCATCTTAGCTTTTGTTTGAAGGGCCTCTGGTCTTCTCTGAGAGGAATGACGTGCTGAATCACTTTGGTGTCATAAACCTTTAAGTCATCATAACTCCAAGTGAAAACGTCGAGGAAATCCTTCATGAGCTTGATGTAGTCTTGTTTAACCTATGGATTGAATGTTTTCGATAATTTGATTATTTTCGGATTCTCCTGGGTCTCAATGTTGCAATCCTCGACATCCTCATCATTTGCAGTGATCTTGGGATTTCTAGCCACATCGTTTTCATCAAACAATTTTTCCAACGAAACTAACCCCTTTGGGATGATATTGTTCTTCAATTGTACTATGTCCCTTCCAGCTATTTGTTTATGGAAAGGGTCGTCGTTACTGCATGCATCTGCATTTTCATATTTTTCGCAGCAACATTTTTCATCAATGTTTATATTAGCGTACTCGTTGCTCATCTGGAGAAATCTCTCCACCTGTTTGTCGTCCTCGAACACCTACCAATATTTGATATTATCGGGAACCGTCGGTGTGTTTGACTTCGATCTCATATTTTCTGTTGAGAAAGATGGGAATTTTAAAAACCGAGGCCGAGGTGGCCAATGCATCGACAATTTTATTATGCCCCCTCAAGATCGCCGATAAATTATACTCTGAGAATTCTTCGAGGAGGTCCAACACTAAGTTTATGTACGCTCTCAACCTGGGGTGCTTGGATTGATATATGCCTTTCACTTGGTTTATAACCAGCTCGGAGTCCCCATGCACTGTTATCCTCTTTGCGCCCAATTCTTTCAAAACTTTCAGGCCCAAAATTAGTTCCTCATACTCAGCCATGTTATTTGTACAGTCGAAAGCAAGTTTGTATGAGTAGAGTTTTGTGCCCACCTTGGAAGAACTTATCCATACACCGGCCCCTACCCCTTCCTTGCCAACAGCACCGTTGAAACTCATGTTCCATATCTCGTTCGCCACGCGATTCCTCTGGACGGTGCACTATGTTGCTCGTCGCGCAGCGTTATCATCGATGATCATGACAGTTGTCGATTCTTCCTCTTCAAAGCTAAGGTCATTGTAGAATATGGAGGATCTGACCTCAGTGTCAACGAAGTAGATAGGATGGTTATTCGGCTACATCTTATTGCTTACCATGTATTTCAGTAGTACTTCTCTATATAACCGTCTCTTCTGGCTGAAGACAAGGGATGGTGGCGTATGACATGTCAATTTGCAGAGTTCCCTTTAATTTCGCAACCCACGACCTAGATAACAGCATGTCAAACTTAGGGGGTATGTCAGCCACAACCATGTCCATAACCATGTTCTTTGAAGGAATCTGGGCCAGCGACATGACCAAGTCTTTGATGACACCCAAACATTTGAATTTTCTCTAATCGAAAGAAAAAAGGTCCTTATAGGGCCTGGTGATATCCAAACCCAACTCGTCCATGATCACCTTTGGCATGAGGTTGTGCGACCCACCTGAATCCATCATGGTGTTATCCAAGGTCATGTCATGGACCTTCAGACTGACATAGAATGGGGGAACGTCCTCAATATCGCTTGTCTCCTCTATGCACGGGCCAAACAAAATGGCAGGGTGATCGTCCTGGACGTTCAAAGTGTCAGGAGTTTCTCCCATTTTTAGCATTTTGATCATCTGCTCCCGATATTCACTCTTTTTGATAATTTCATTGAAAGGGAAAGAGATTTTGATCTTGGTCATTTCGTTCTCAAATTTAAAAGGGGGAGAGACCTTTTCTACCTCTTTGCCACACGTATCCAGGCTTGTTTCTGGCACTTTCCTCGGATCTTCCTCCTTTGACTTTGCATTTTCAGTCGCATCCTTGGTCGAGTTGTCTGGATTTCACCGGCTTGTGGAAGGGGTATCCGTCGAAGGTTTCCTTATGGGATTTGTCTGCTAAGGTTCGGTAGGCGCCTTCTTGCTCCTAAGGTTGTATTTCTTCTAAAACTGCATGATGGTGTTGTGATAACACTTCCTGAATTTTTCCATTTCCCAGGACAGCATGTCATCTGTCTCAAGCATAATATTGTCATTTTCGCTCATGTATTGATCATGTTCTTCGTTCGTTAAAAACACGCGGGTGTCTTTGTCATCGCAGCAATGCATTTGGTCTTCGATCATCTGATCAAAATCCTCGTCTGCGTAATTGTTTTGGAACAGAGGCCTTGTTTTTTGGTCGCCCTGGTCTCTCTATTGCCTTTGTCTTATCTACAGGACCTGACCCCTTCTAAGGTTCTGATTTGTGGGTTGTGGGTCATGTTGTTCTCGAGGAGCGGGCATGTTTCCCATGGACATTATTTCCATCAGTTTCTCCATCATCTTCATCATCAATTTGAACTTGTCGTCTGAGGGTCGAGATGTCAATGGTTGTGCATCCCCTTGGGGTTTCTTATCGCCTCTGTTAAATCTATGCTTGATCTTTCCTGACGCCATCAGGATTACCTCGACTTCGATTGCGTCACTCATCATGGCGTCTAGATTTTTCGATCTTCTCTCTCTCAACAGTAAGGCGAAATTGCTATCGAAGGAGTCAGCGTATCGCACTTGCGCAGCCCCAGGGGGGCGACTGGACTTCTGTGGGAAGTTTAAAAGGAAGTACAAGAAGACCGCCACAGTGACGAGAGAAGGAGGAAAGTCATATTGCACTCATTGCAATAAAAGCAGTCACGATGATCAACACTGTTGGAAACTGTATCCAGAGAAGAGACTGAAACAGTTTGGTGGAAAGGGGAAGACAAAAAACGTTGCTACAGTGCAATAAGATCTTGGTTATGATTCAGGAGATGAAGGGAATATCACATCGGTTCAAGTACAAGGTAAATATTCCCTTCATGCTAGTTCAAATTCCAATAATGAATCTCATGATGATGAACGAAAGAGGAATGAATTATTTCACATAAGAGTTGTATCTAAACACACTAAGATAGATACATTATTTGATCTGAGTTCCCAAGTAAATTTGATATCTGAAGCA